>JAUZNC010036513.1:0-18928 GCA_034780395.1 Vannuccia rotundouncinata | reverse complement strand
ATACTTTGGTATAATAAAACATTTTATGGAAAATTATTTTTTTACAGGCGCTCAAATTCATCGATACAGCCTATATATAATTATAAATTGTACTATTATAATACTTTCCAGAATTTTTGCATGAAATGGTATTATTGTAAAACTATATAATATATATATTCTCTATTATATGTAATGTATCTACAAAGTATTTATCTTAATAAATTAAATTATATTTCAAATATTTTTAATTAGACATTTTCTTTAAACTATATTTAATATTGACAATTGTTTTTCTTTATATTATAATTATCTCATTGAAATACATATATTTAAATTATATAATTTATATTTTTTTCTTACATTGTATCAATTCAACAAACTACATTTATCAAAATAAATCACTAACATAATTTTACATATTATATGAGAGATGCTTAGTTAAGATTTTGTAATTTGATATCTTAGAAATAACAACGTTTTATTTGTCTTATTTACTTTAATACATTAATTAATAAATACAATTAATATAATATGGTTGGTATATATATTTGTCAGATATTCTTTAATATATTAATTAATAATTATAATTTAAATATTTTAATTTATTAATTATTATGTTTCCATCAGCTTCATTAATATTATCTGTAGAACCCTAACTGCAACAACATCTTTTTAAAAATTTTAATTAATTGTTTCAATATATTCGTCTAATTTTTATGCTGCTATTTTTTCCTCCGCAACATTAATATTGGCTTTTATTTATTCTCTTGCATATTCTGTGCAATTCATAATTTATACTGTTGATCGATACAAACTATTTTAGCACTCTTGATTATGAGAAGCGATTAATATTTTTATTCTTTTCGACTGCTTAAACTTCCAAAAATCCAACAAAACTTTTGTCTCTCAAAATGAATTTTGGTACAAAAATTGAGCTGGAGAAACCAATTGTACTAAAGTAGGAATATAATTCGAAAGTAAATTTTGTTTAGATACCCTCCCCACTCTCAAAAAAAATTTTATTAAGCCCTCAAATTATTTTATGAATAATACTGCCCCCCTCTACTTCTCCCCGGCCTCCAAGCGTGTTGCAGAAATAACCCTACCATTACTACTTATATTGTTATCCTTCAAGTAAGCTTTGTAAACATAAAATAAAGGAATTCAATTGAGATTTTTTCTTTAAAAAATGACAAGCAAAAACATGAAGATATAAAGAAGAAAATATATACTATTCTATAAGTATTATTCTATAATCGTTTGTATATAGAAAGAATAATATGCTAATAAATGTAATTATATAACATCTGTATATTGATCTTTTAACTTGCAGACAAGAATACATATATAGTCATTTAACTAAAACAGAAAATAAGATAAACACAACTTGACATAAAAATTTAAAGTCTATGTATTATACATTTCTTAATCATTATTTCCACAACCCCCTCCTGTAAGCAATGCAAGAATGAACATGAACATGTTGACAATGTCAAGATATAGATTCAATGCTGCAAATATGTATTCTTCTGGAGATAGGCTGTACTTGTGCTTACCGCCCAACATCAGTTGTGTATCATACACCAGATACTATAAAAAACAAACAAAATTTATAATTATTTTCGGAAAATTATATTTCACAAAACAAAATGCTACTTATGTAAATATATAAAGTAATAATTATTTGATTTAGTCATTCCATCGAGGCCGCCTACTATTTCAAAGATTATTTAATAAAAATTTCATTGTTATTAAAATATCATTAAATTTTTAAAAAACTTTTGTATTGTTACTAAAATCTTATTACTGAACATTTACAAAGTCATATAAAAATATTTATATTAGGCAAAAAGTGTGTTTACTAAAAACATAAATTGTTGACATTTTTTATATAAATGTCTATGACGTCATACATAGACATTTTTTTAAAAAAACAATGATGTATTTAGATATTTGTATCTATTGGTAATATATAAGTAGTAGTTGTTGTTCTTGCTAAGGAATTTACGAATACAAATGGTCCGGGGCCGATAAAAATGGGTTCCTTGGGTCTGAAAATTTGAACCCAAACATTTTTAATTTTCTGAGACATAAATCTATCATAAACTGCAAAAATCAATTTTTACAGCAATAGCGAATGGGATGAAATATCAAACCACATTAGTAGGAATATAGGACTTCATTATCAAGCCAGTTGTGTCACAATTTGAAATAATTCCTATCGCATCGCATTCCCAAAGACTCGAAATTAACTTACGCATTCCCATACAAATTAATATCTTAATTTTTAAAAATTTGTAATCGTTTATGATATTATGATATAATTTAATTAAGGTTGCCAATCTAGATAAACCTTTTTAATTTGGTATCAATTTTCCAATATAGTTTTTAGTTGATTATTGATTAAGAAGTCAACGAATTATTCGATTTATTATATACATTTTCATACATTTTCAATAACTATTACAATACATAATGTCTATATTGAGAATAACCAATTAAATTTCTATTGTTGATAAACCTTCATATCTAACGTTTCATAATAGGTATGATTATGAAAATTACGTATTAATTAATAGGAACCCAAATCCATTTTATATAATAAACGTCCCATTTATAAAAAATATTAAATATTGTTTAAATGACAGCTTTAAAACCGTTGTTTTTATGCTAAATTGAGTTCCCTAAGATCGTTTTTCATATAAAATTTTTGTTTCTCATCCGCACATTTCCAATGTACGTTGAAAATTGTTATCGGTGGTGAATATAATAATAATAATGACAAAATTAGGTTATTTTTGACATATTTCCAAGAACTTTCATGAACTGACATGAACTTTTGATTCCTGATTAAGTCGAGGCTGCGCTACCAGATGCAATTAGAATTATTTCAAAATGTAAAATCATTTGTGAATAGTAGCTGTTACGAAAAGGACTAGTTTGTTGAAGTTTCAATATAGTAGGTTATAGATATATGTAAAATACACTCAGTATAAGACTTAATAAATGGGTTTTTTCTATATATTTTCTCAACTATATATTGTTCTTACAGCGGAAAAGAGTAAGGCTCCAATTGCCGCATACACAGTGTTGAGAACCTGACTTCGGATGAAAATGTTCATGATGCCTAGTCCAAAGAGAACCAATAAGAATACGAAAAGAATGCCACCCGCCATTGTGAAGTCCCAACGAGTTTGGAAAGCAAATATTGTGAGACCAAAGGCTACACCGATTGTAATACCCGCCGCCATGAGGACTATCTCGGTTTTAGCAGTAGCCGAAATAGCCCCTAGCAACACTCCTTCCACCATTGTCTGTAATACAATGGATAACAATTATAGTTATAGGTTTAATAATCCTATATAAACATACTTTATAATTTGATTAGATTATAAATATTTTATAATTTCTTGCGAATAGTTTGATTTTTTATTAGATTATAAAAATTATATATTACTCATTGAATAAACTGATTTTTAAAATGGAGCAAACTTACAAATAACAAAAGCAGAATAAAATTGATTGGTGTTTTTCGGCGTACATCGGGACAACAGGCGAGCATAATAAGAAGAATGAATTGAAGAACTCTAAAAAATGTTACATGTTTGTAGTTTGTTAAACACTGTTATTGTAATTATAGACACATTTTCCAACTTACACTGCAATGATTAGAACCCAAAAATGTTTTTGAACAAATTCATTTACTGGTTTACTGCAAAATTTAACAAACAATAATATTTCAGGATACGTCAAAAAAGCTTTACAGAAGTATGGTTGTGGTTTTGACCCAATCGATTATATCATTCTGCTACATTATATATACCATAATACTAAAACATATACCACATACTATTATAATTATAAAATAAACATTTTTTATAATATTGTTCCAATAAATTCATTGAATTATCTTAATTGAACGTAAATAAGGATCCTTATTATTATAGAATATGAATAATATATTATAGGATGTGTTTATATTTTATACCTGTATTTGTATGCCAATTTTCTAATTGAATTATGTAAACTTTTGTTTCTTCCTGATTTTCGTATTGAGGGTTTGTAAAGTTTAATTCTATTAAGTATAATTATTATATATGGATTTTTTAATACCGTCGTCAAAAGTTTAAAATTATCGAATTGTATGAAAGAATTTTACTATATTAAACATGGTAATCGCAGAAGTATGGTAAGGTTTGAAATTTTAAATAGCAGTTGAAATTTTAAAATCAAAAGTGTATATGTATCCCAAGATATTCCTGCATTTCAGAAGTTATATGTTGATCAACCCCTATATATTCAATTTATTTGGAAATTTTAAATAATATTAACTTGATAAAAAAATTACATACTCACACTAGAATGAAAACCGACATGATTCCGGCCGTAATTGCCAATTGCAAAGTGAGAATCGCATACACCTTTCGGATAAAAGCTGTTACGAATGAAAATATATTTTTAAAAACGGAAAAATCACTAGACAAGTTTTTAATTTATTGATTTTAAAATATATTTTTACTCACCAAGTCGGACAGTTTTCTCAGAGAACATAAATTGTGATTCGTTGTTTAAAGGTTGTTGATAGTTTTGATCTGATCAAGGATTTAATTAATATATAACATAACACAAAGAGTAAAATATGTAGAGTAAACCGTTAAAATGGTTGGGTAAATGTATTTTTTATTTTAAAATATTAATGAAATTCTATTTTTTATATTAAATATGTAATCAATTATACTTTCAAGTCCAGAAAATTGCTTTTTGAATGTGACTGTGACTAACTGACTGGTTTGGCGAAGTTCTATAATATCTATTGAGTAGGTCGCACCCACATATAATCCGATATAGATGTCGATCATACTAACAGCGTCAATAATAAAAAGAAAATAATTTTAAATAGAAAATTAAAATTGAATACTTATTAATTGTAGTAAGGGAATATACTCAGTACGTATGTATCCTGTTCTTCCTTATATACGTACCCCGATAACGTTTACAGTGTTTTTGAAAAGTTTTAAGATTGTTTGGATGCTATAACACCTAATTATTTAGAACTTTTATAATTTTTTTATAATAACAAATCATTTCTTTGCATACAAAGGGTTTTATTACGTTCGGAAAACTAATTTTTGTTGGTAATATCATGGTTATAATTCTCACATTTATAGGGAGCTATTACATCTAATTATTATATTTTAATTTATAAAATATTTTTATAATAAAATTAATATCATCAAATTACCCTCATATTGATCCTGTTGAAATGGAAAAGCTGTAATAACACGTTAAAGTTAATCTTTTTGTAGCAAAATTAGTAATATTTAATAAAACTCACTAATACTTGAAATTATACAATGAATTAAAAATTGAGGTATAATTTAAATAATAGTTTGAAAATTAATTGTTGGAATTATAGCAATTAGGTATGTTATACGGTTGGTGAATAATTGATTTATTATGAACGTATTAACCCTTTTAAACCTCAAAGGTGTTATTAAACTCACCGATTTTTATAATAAACATATTAAATTTAACTATTCGTCAATCTAATTTCTATCTGTATCTTCATAATAAACATATACAATTTATTTAATCGCAAACTTATAACATAATTTGCTATTCCAACAACCAATTTTTATATTATATATATTTGTTTATATATAATTTTTATATTTTAAAATAATATTTTAATTAAATTTGGAAAATGTATATAATATATTTTTTAAATTTCTTTATACATTTAATATTATTGTAAAACTTAAATAATTATATTTCTGTTTATTCGCCAACCGTATAGCTATTGTTGTATCTTTCGCGAACCGTAAATAACATTTATGTATTCGTTGTTGGTATTATACCGTTCGCGAATGGTATAACATTCGTCAATAATCGGGTATACAATAGAACTAAGACATTAATTTAAAAAGAAAAACTTCATTTAAATTTTCAATAGCTTTTAAACATTAACGATACCTATTGATAACGATTAGAAATTATAATTAGCCAGAACAGTGAAATTATCGGGGTATAAAATAAATAATTGCTTTCACTAAAATCTTTTACAAAATATAAGCGACACTGTGTTAAAATTCATGATCAACCTACTGTCATTTTGCTGATACTTCTGATTAGGCGGGACTGGCTCCCAATTATTTGTATTTTCATTTATTATTTCGTTGACTTTCTTTGAAGATTCAATATCCGGGGCTATTGTATGAATATCAGTCATTCCTTCTTTTATTTCAATTATAAAAACAGTATTAAATTATTTTTTAAAGTATCAAAATATACTACAAAATTCTATCTTCAAATGCATAATATAAATTATCAAATATTGAATTTCCACATTTAAATGAAGATTGTCAATAATAAAATGAAAAGTCCGGTACTATTTCTTATTTAAAAAAATATCTAACTTTTTAATAAATTATCTAATATAATCAATTAACAGATCACATTTATTTATTATATATGCAATGACTTATACCTATATTATTTATCTAGACCGTAAAACTGACCAATATTCAATAGTAATAAACGTCCGCGGAGGAATATCTATATAGATAATCAATACGAAATTCAGGGGAGTTATTGATGCATTTCATTTTTATACGGTAATAGTTTCGTTTTGAAGATGGAATTCAATCAATATATAATGATCAAAAGCCTATTAAAATATATAATATTAATTGAATTCTCTCTTTAAAACGAAACTAATACCGTATATAATAGAAATGCGCTCTCGACGTCTTTTGATCAGTTTGCCAGTTTCATAGACATATTACACTAAATAAAGTATAAATATAATGTCTATGGCCGGTTTAGATAAATAATATATACGTAAATGGATATAATATATACCTATATACCTAATATGCCTAAATAGAAACAGTAAACTGGCAAACATGTTCTTAATAACTGATTGGTCCTGATTTGATAATTCAGAGAGTTTACCACCGATCTCATGTTCTACCATTTCTAAAAACTACTTTAAATGCCTAAAGCTAGTTTCGCTATTGTAAAATTGTTAATAATCTAAACTACAAACTAATATAGTAAAATTAATAATAAGTATCTATTAATTATTTATAGAAATCTTAGATTATATATTATTACTTTAATCTTCCGTAATTTTAATTAGTAAGAAATATTGGTTAGCGAAAATTTCGATACTCGTCATATTATGTACAAATTTATTTATATTTACGCTTTAAATTTTTTTAATGTAATTAAATTTTTAAACATTGGGGTATATAAATGGGGTTAAAATAAATAATGTAATACATATAAATTAGTAATAGTATTTCTATGAGGAAGTTTAGTAACAATAACTTAACTTAATTGCAGATATTTATAAGTATTGTAATTACATATAAACATTTAAAATACACAATAAAATACAAAAGGTTTTTTTTCTTTAAATTTATTCCACTGATGACGACGTAACGCGGAAACTTTTGTATTCTACTTTTATCTTTTAATTTCGTATAAAATCGTGTAAATTTAAATTTAATTTTTATTTTATAATCCTTGTTCATTTTACAAAGCGAGCGTTAATTTATCTATTTTTCTATTTTTGATTTTATTGTGTATTTTTGTTATGCGCACCTCTGTCACAGTCCTCCATATTAGATAATTACATATTATTAAACATACCAATACTAATATTGTCTATTTTGGAATTCTACATAAATTAGTTTGATATAACAACAATTCAAAGTTGATGCACAATCATAATATCAGATATTTAGACCCACAGACACCACTTCCAAAAAGGTCAAGAGAGAAATTGCGAAAATATAAATTCATTCCAAGAATTAGACTAAGTTGTTATCTCTGCATGCATAGTAGCTGTTCTTGGAAATATGTTGCAGTACACATACAACTATAATATGTGCATGATTCTAAAAATAAACTCATGTAATTGTATTTTATATTCACATTTAATAACTGAAATCTGAATACATTTAAAACATAGAAGTCTAATTTCATGAATTCCCATTACTTAAAATAACAAACTTCTATATAGCTACAATTAAATCCGCAAAGACTTTTGGCCCAGCCTGTTTACAATCTACATATATTGCACCTATTAGAATATAATAGCAAAATATGTGTAACCATTTGAAAAATGCAGGATAATATCAGTTTACTTTTTCTCACTTTTCACGTAATTAAATACGTAATAATGATAATAATAATAATAATAATAATAATATAATTGCAATTTTTATGTTTTTTATATTAATTACATTAGTCCCATATATAAAGATAATATTGCCTATTTTTCACATTATATGTGTATAATATATCTATTTGTATTTTTCATAATTGTGTGGTATTATTCCGCTGTTACGTGTAAACTACAATTACATGAGTTTATTTTTAGAATCATGCACATATTATAGTTGTATGTGTACTGCAACATATTTCCAAGAACAGCTACTATGCATGCAGAGATAACAACTTAGTCTAATTCTTGGAATGAATTTATATTTTCGCAATTTCTCTCTTGACCTTTTTGGAAGTGGTGTCTGTGGGTCTAAATATCTGATATTATGATTGTGCATCAACTTTGAATTGTTGTTATATCAAACTAATTTATGTAGAATTCCAAAATAGACAATATTAGTATTGGTATGTTTAATAATATGTAATTATCTAATATGGAGGACTGTGACAGAGGTGCGCATAACAAAAATACACAATAAAATCAAAAATAGAAAAAAATTAACGCTCGCTTTGTAAAATGAACAAGGATTATAAAATAAAAATTAAATTTAAATTTAAATTTACACGATTTTACACGAAATTTGAAAGATAAAAGTAGAATACAAAAGTTTCCGCGCTACGTCGTCAACAGGGTTATAAATTTTTAAAATAAAAAAACCTCTTGTATTTTGTTGTGCATTTAAATTTTATATTCTCTCATTGAAACATATATTTTAAGTTTATTTTTGCTAGCTACTCTAGAAATAGACACAAATTGGTCTTATGTTTTATTAATTTTCCTATAATATTTAATAAAAATGTTATTTACATATTTAATTGTATCACTGTACTGGAATAAAATATTGAGGCGAAGCTAGAGAGAATATTGCGATAAAATCGAATTAATTCCAAGAAAAATTGTAATTATAGATCAACCTTTGATACTTTGGTGCTTTCAACCAAGTATTACAACCGAGTTTTATTTCTAAAAATAGACCTTACTTAGCAAAATTTTTCATATATAAAGTAGACACCACATAGACAGACATTCAGTTATTTTATTCTGCAAACGAACAGAAACTGTCGAAGGTATGTTGATATAAATTTATACGTTTTTAATTTTGTTATAATAAAATTTTCAAGTATTATTTTATAAATAAATGTCCACTCCTAATTTAAATTTAAAAATATCGCATGACTATTATAAACATATTGAAAAACGAAGTGAAATAATTTTCTAATTTCGCATCTTTCAAAAATTTTCTTGATTTTCAATAAAATATCAAATACATTAACAGTCCGCTATTCAATTATTTCCAGTTTTAAATGCGTGTTCGCATCAGAGCAGAGAACCCTGATTCAGGGCTAAAAGTGATCAATGTTGAGTCGTTTGAGGAACTGGTCGACAAAGGCTGTGAAAAATTGAACCTATCACGGGATGAGGTGGAACTGAGAACACTCGACTCTGGAATTGATATTGAAGATGATGAAGGGGTTGCGTGTGCCAGTGAAGAGAAGTCAGTTGTTGTTTTTAAAAGGTAAGTGATGACATTTAAATTTTTATCGAGAAACCAGTCAATATGATTGAAACAGAGTAGAATATTTAGTTTTAAATATTTTAATATACTAAATAAACGAATTCATTGAAGCTCTCACTCGACTCGCGTGTAATACATTTATTTGAAAACATTATTTTTACTTTTCTACTACACTGCAAATTTAAATTTATATTATTTATATTATTAATTAAAATGTATAACATTCGATTTAAGTTATCTGTGATTGAATAGGTGTATTTGTGAATCCCATCTTGTAAAAAATAATTAGAAATTTTCTAACTTTATATATTTATAAAATTTCGTTTATGTTTTCGAATAATTTGTAAATTGAATATTGTTTATTATTCATATAATTGAATTCCATTTGTAATAAGCGTTTTGACTTATACTATTCATTTATGATAGAAAAACAGTAGTTTTATTTCTTGTTAATAAGAATATACACGAAGATACAACAAATCTTGAAAATTGTGTTTCAATTTTGTTTAGATTGTTTTATTTGAAATACTATTTCTTATTTCTTCAAAATGGTATGTTAATCAGCAAAACGAGATTGAAAACATATCTTTTAACTGCATTATAGTAGAAGCTATAACAGTATAAACAATACATTTAGTTACCATTGGTTTCGAATGCTTCCATAAATGCTGTCATCTGTATTCGGACACGCCATATATATATCAGCTTACTTTTAATGCTTCAGTTTTTCTATTTTTCAGAAACGTGAAATCAACACAATTGACAATCAATAATAAAGCAATAGAAAGGTATTAGCTAATGGCTTTGCATATTATGTAAAACAATATTTTTAGTCCGCCATTTTTTCTCTAAAACATCCAGCATTGTTCGAATCTGTGTTGATGACACCGTTGGAGCGAAAATATTCGTGGTTAAAGCCGAAAACTTTAAAGAACTTATTCAAGCAGGCTGCTCTAAGCTGAACTTGTCCAGCGACAAAGTGAAACTTGTGACATTAAAAGAAGGCATTGATGTTGAAGACGATGATGATTTCAGAGATGTGATCAAAGAAAAGGCCACAATTGTCTTTAAAAGGTAATTTTTTGAAATGACAAACTTGACTTTATATTTGATAATAATATTGAGTTTAAAATTGTTTAAAACATATTAACATATTTCAGAATAAATTCCTCGACTACAAATACTGTTCAAGAAGTAAAGACGTCGTCTTTTGAAGAAAAACAAAGGTATTTATATATATTTAAAGTTTCAATAAATGTTAATCAATTAACTGATTCCTTCTCTTTCTTAATCCATTATAATTTTTTGTAAAATAGATAATACGTCATAAACAAAGTCATAATATATTATGGGAGATATGGAAGAATGTATTTAAAAGGGTATATATTAGAAAATTAGCATGAGTTTTATAGTTAATTGAAAACATATTTTAATTTACATAAAACAAACGGTAGAATAAATAATTTTTTATATACTTTTATCAAATTAAGAAAAAATATAGATTTTAATAATAAAAAAACTTAGTTTCTGTCATATTTTACTTTTGTTTATATATTATTTCATAAATCGATTAAATGAAATATACCAAAATTGTCCAAATTATAATCAAAACATATAATTAATTGTAATCATCTCCACCTGTTTAGCGTATTAGTTAGCGTATTATCTTATTAAATAGTTAATAAGATAATCAAATATTTTATCATCTAAACGCTCCGTTCTTAATTTTATATAATATGTAATTTAGTCTTCAGTATATAGAACAAATCTGTTGATTTTCAATTTTAGATTTTTCGACAATTATAATGCCACAACTAAACACCCAAAAACCAGCTCAAGTGTTTTGAATCCAACTGCAACAAAAGTGGAAAATGAATTCTCTCATTCACGACTAACAAAGCTTCGCAACATTTTCGAGGAAAAAATGGACTTTGCTGATCAATTTCAGAAAACGGTTACTGATTTTAAAAAGAAGCATTCTACTGATTTGTTTCCTGAAGAATTAAAATTGTTTGAAAAAGAGGTTGACGAATTTTCCAATGAGATGAGTTCTATTTTGGATTCTTTCACATCGGCTTTTAAAAAGGAAAGTCAAAATATGAGTTCAACAAACGATGTGGAGTCACAATTTGAAATTCTTTCGGAGTTTAAATCAATTGGAAATTATTTTAAGAGCAACATTGATGGTTTACAAATTAAACTGAACAATATTGCCTCAAAGTTTGCATGCTCACCTCAGGGAAATTTGACTCGAAAAGTTCGATTAATGTCCGTAGCCAACGATGGTGAACTTGAATCAAAAAATCAACTTAAGTTGTATAAACTTCCAATGGAAGAAACTCATGTCTTTGAAAAGGACAAACTAAAAAGTTTTGAACTAGGAGAAGTTGACACAACAATGAAGCATTATTATATTCTTCTAACAGGAATGACAGGTGTTGGAAAAAGTCTTTTTGTTAACAATATGATTAACTACATTTTTGGAGTGAGGTTCGAGGACAATTTTCGCTTAAAACTGATTATTGAGGCGGATGAAATCAAAGATCGTCCAAAAGAAGCAAGTCAAAGTCAAGCTGAGAGTATGACGTCATGGGTGACTTGTTACACTTTCCATTATCAAGAAGGTTTTAGAATTCCGTTCAGTCTCACGATAGTGGATACTCCTGGATTTGGAGACACTCGAGGTGTTGCTTATGATCAAAAGATTGTTGACCAGATAAAAAAGTTGTTTACAAACCTGGAGATTTGTCCAACTCAAGAAATTTCCAGTATTGGATTTCTGATCCAAGCCAGTCAAGCGAGAATTACAGCTGAACAAACATATATTTTTAATCAGGTTCTCAACATATTCGCTAGAGACATGGAGAATAATATATTTCTCATCTTCACATTTGCTGATGCACAAGATCCTCCGGCTCTTGCTACAGTGAAAGAGAACAAAATCCCTTTTGCCGAAGGATGCACTTTTAAGTTCAACAATTCCGCTGTTTATGCACCAAATACCGACAAATCCTCAAAATATAGCTGGAATTTTGGATTCGAAAGTCTAAAAACATATTTTCAAGCTCTCGAAAAAAGGGAGCCAGTGAGTCTTCGACTAACAAATGAAGTGTTGAACGAGCGAAGTGATCTTTTTGACATTCTCGAAGGATTAAAATGGAAAATTCAAGAAGGGATGGCAAAACTGGAATCAATTGAGAATGAATATAAAGCTCTTGAAGAGTTGGAAAGAAATGTTGATAAACACAAAAATCACACAACATCTCTAAAAGTAACGAAATGGCTTCGAAGATTGACAAGCGAAAATTACAATAACTGTAAAAGTTGTGAAAGAACATGTCATCCCATTTCAGGATGGGAACGTTTCTCAGTTTGGGTGTGTAGTTTGTTTTCAACTCCGAAATGCGAAATTTGTAAATGTTCGATGGACCGACATGTTACTGAAAATGCGAAAATCGAATCTAATGAAATCGAGGAGAAGGTTACCCAGGAGGATATATATAAAAAGTATAATCTGGCTGTAGACTCAAAAAATGCCAAAAAAACCTTACTGAAGAAAATGTTGCAAGACTACAAAAATGGGAAGAAAGCCTTATTAGAATCAATTGAAAAAGCCAACAAGTGTGCCAATCGATTGGACAAGATTGCACTTCGGAACAGCTGCTTGTCGAATTCCGATTTTATTGACAACATGATTCGCACGGAACAAAAAAGCTCAAACGCAAACAAGACACAGCGACTCGACCAGCTTCGTCATATGAAAGAAATGGCGGAAATTCTTGAAAAGGCGAGACAAAATCCGAAAGAAGTGTCCGGAAATATGTCCGATTATGAGACAATGCTGATGAAGAAAATTCAGAGTATTAAAGACGAATAGACGAAATGATTTTATCGAAAATGTTTTATTTAATCGATTTCCATATTACATTTATTTATTATATTTGCATGTTTTAACACTATAAAGGATACATTTACAGAATAATTAATAATAATAACAGATAACTGGCAAACTTAAAACACTTTTAAATCTTTGATCTTTAAAGTATTCTTTTTGAAAGATTTCGAAACTATTACTGCGTATAATGATGCAAGATAATGTTGTCAAGATATAACATATATTCCACAATTTCTATGTGTTATCCATTTTCTGAAAGTAAATTAATTATATATTCAAAAGATATTTGATAGTTGTTGCATTATTTAATTCATAACAATATAATACGATCCAAAAATAGAAAATTTATCAAAACTAAATTTGCCACTATTAATATTATCGAAAAATTATAGATTTTGATTAAATGTGTCCACAATGTAAAGAAAATCTATTTTATTTTAGTTTAATTCCAATACAATTAGAAAATTTATATTAAATAAAATATTTTTTCATTGTTATATTTACACAGAACAAATCCATTACACAAGTTTTGATAACCTTATTTACAATATTACTATAAGTAACATATTTTATGTCATTAACATATTTTATAGGTAAAATTAATATTACTTTGATATTAAAAAAAAAAACTTTTTTTGAAGAAAAAATAATTATTTCATTGGATTTGTGAATGTGTTTGATTTTAAACAAAAATGATGTTCAACTTCGCAGGAAGATTTTTACAAATAAAAATAGATACCTATCTGTAAACTAAAGGATGATGATTGTTACATTTGTGAAACATTTTGTTAGTTTCTAGTATTTTTATTATTTATAAAGAAATCGACAACTACAAAATATATTCTTGATATTCAATTATATATTAAACTTTCGTTTCAGGTTCAGCTAGGTCCAGATAAATTTAGAGAACTAAACCGTTATCAAACATTTATTGAAATGATCTTAAATTAATATTACATATATAATATCATTGATATAATGTTAATGTTAAAACATTCTTAAGAATGATTTAATAAAAGTTGAATGGAAAATATGCGATATAACTGAACCCCTTTTCCTTATCAGGTATTCATTCATAAGGAAAAATTAATATACAAATCATGTCATATCAATATTTGTTTAAAAGGGATCAAAACAATTCCTTTTATTTACAATTTAGCCCGGGATCTCACAGAGTTTTAATCAAAAATGTTTGGTGCAAATAGTATGATCCATGGGATGATCAAATATGTAAGTCTTAAGTTGCAGAAACTGTACATTATTTTTTAATGAACATTTTAGTGTTTTCCCATATTAAAAAATGGGAGAAACTTTTATGGTTTTCACCCAATATTCATGAAAATGCACATTTTAAAGAAAATAAAGATGTTATTCACACTTTTGAATAAATTTATGCCTATCATTTTGTTCACCTAATTTTTTTACATATTACAAGTAAGATTACATTGAAAAGACATGCTGATCCTTTTCCAGAAACCTATTACTATTAGTTCTATTCTAAAGACTATTTTAGCTTGAGAAGTAATATTCAAATGTTTCTAGAAAATAATTAGTTTGACTTATCCATATAATTTTGATTAAATATGTTGAAAACGCTTAGGGGAATATAATGATATGCATCTATTTATTCAAAAGTATGAATAACATTTTTATTTTCTTAAAAATGTGCATTTTCATGAAAATTGGTTGAAAACCATAAAAAAATTCTATTTTTTAATATGGAAAACACTAAAATGCTCATAAAAAATGGACAATTTCTGCAACTCAAGACTTACATATTTGATCATCCCATGGATCATATTACTTGATAAAAGTATCAAACCTTTTGATTAAAACCTCCTGTCATCCCGGACTACTTGGGTAAGAATATCATTTTCAATGAGGAATAAAAGTTAATAAATATTGGACGAAAAATATTTGATTTAATTCAATTTTCATTACAGAATAATTTTTTAGAAATAATTAAATTGTCAATCACTTTAGTCTCTGTAAACATAATCCAATGTGGATTTCGTCTCATTAACACTTTTGATAAATGAAAAATATGTTTAATAACATCTTGAAATACGTTTAGTGTATGCTTAAAATCACAAATTTTAAGGCTTTCTAAAACTACCTTATTCGTGTCATTATTTAAAGATTTAATTGAAAATTGTTTTCCCGAGTACGTGTAGAATAAAAGAGAAAATTGAATGACAACAACCATGTCCTTAAATTTAAATCTACAATTGTGTAAAATGCAAAATGCAAAAAATTGATTTTCAATCAACAATAGCATTTATATTTAATAATTTAATTTTTACCTCAATAAATTTGTATGACATAATCTATAAAATAGGAAGGACAATAAAACGAGCTTCATCACTTTGACAATTGAAACCTTCGTCCTTTGGTCAACAAATAGAATTTTTGGTTTGTTTTGAATTTCTTCAAATTAAAAACGAAACTCAAAAACATTTTTATTTATAAATTGTGATTATTGGAGAAGTTCTGTCCATATAAGTCACTGAAGAATTATTATTTTAATGTGTCATTAATTCATAATTGTATGATTCTAGCAGATCTGAACTTCGATTAGAAGGTGGTATCTTTAGTATTCAGTTCATTCATTGAAGGAAAAACAATTAAAATAATTTTACGTATTTAATAATAAAATAACCCATGTAATTTGGCCAAAGAATAAAAAATAAATTAATTAAAAAAAATTCTCTCCAAAGTATTTTCAGAACGCATCGCTTTGTGTTATACATTATCCTGACAAAGTGGAACATTTTTTTTATTCAAACTAATCACGTTATAATTGAAATGTTTCAAATTTAAATTTTCAGAAAAAAGTAAAGGTAAATTTTATAAATTGAATGTTAATAAAATAATATTTACAATTAATGATTTTATTTTATTTTATTTTATTTATAAAGTTAATCAATGTCCATTATATAACTAACATATTGTAATGATATTAAATGTAATAATTTGAGTAACGTTATATGAATTTGTACTATATTATGTAACAGCGTTATATTGAAAATAACAATGTACGAAATACTAAATTATTCTAATATTCCCTTTCACATATTGTGGATATACAATTGTTACAATACCTGTAAAAGTTAATTAATATGAATTGGAAAATAAGTCCACATTTTTCTATAAGTAATTGTCTTAAATTTCCAAAAATGTTATTCAAATAAATTAATCCAACGTATATCAGTTAATATTTGAAAATAAAAATATTATTTCAGAAAACAGAAATAAAACATTGAAATTATGGCACATATATACACATATTATATAGATTAATTAGAGTAATAATGTTTAATTCATTTGAACACATTTATGCAGCACTCTAATCCCTGCATTTATAATCTGCTCGAGGATGAAGTTCGTGGAATTCGCGAGATATCGATTGAATGTGGTGGAGCCGTACTCAGTGATCGATGGGACAAATCTTTTCTACTGCCATAACATAATGAGGTCGCCTTAAAGCACGGTATAAGTTTAAAGTTCCTTCGTTGTAGTCCTCGTAAATTTAAATCTTCAGTAAGAGGTCGGTATAACGTTCCTGATGTAGAGCCGACAGTAGAAGAGGGGGTATTCTGGGTTTGGCTTGATTTCTGTTTAACCGCGTCAATGCGAATAGCGTCATCGACTCGATATTGCGGGGCAAGTATTTGATCTTTGGAGAATCTGGCAGAAACTGTCGTTCGGGTGATGCGACCATCTGTTCTCAGCGATACATGGTCCCTGTTGCTAAAGGGAATTTCTGATTTAGTAGCTGATCTTGAATGTCTCAAGGACAATTGGTTATGATTGGACGAAGCGTCATCTTGAGGAGCCGTGCTAGCGATTCTGATTCGTGGAATGTTGGACTCTTGCGCCAATAAGATCTCGTGGTACTGTTCTGGGTAGAGTCGTCGATAAGTCTGAGCAATCTTTTGCCGAGAGTTGACGTTAATGCCCGGCGTCATGACATTTTTGAGCCGTCCTTGTTCATCAAGATGTTTCAGATTAGTTCGTTGTTCACGCTGTAAAAAGTATTAAAGTAATTGTACTAGATTTTATAGTGAAATGTATTAAATGTTTTATTTTTTAACCTCGCATTCTTTCTCTTACTGTAAGATGTGATTTCATCTGGCGACATCGCTTCTGTATATTCTCGACATTACAGTCTGCCATGTGTGTCAACACACCCAAATTCTTCATTGACAGAACCTTCTCACGATGGATCATCCGCAGTTTCGACAGTAGCAGACGATCTTCCTTCATATTGCTCCGAACTGCAAAAATCTCACTTTCAGACCCGAACCGAATGCCGGCGTTGTAGCTGTCAACTCGAAAGGCATTGTTGTCGCTAAGCAAAGAAATGTTTTCAAGATATCGATCAAAGATTTCGTGAAAAAACTTACTTCAAATAATAAGGGAAGAACATTATATTTACACAGACCATAGACATTACACTATACAACACTGTATAATGTCCGTAACATTAACTAACAAAGAATAGACTTAGCTTGCCACGCCATTATATATCAGCCTGCCGGCTATACAATCGATAACGATTTTTATTATTAACATAAATTTGTCGACATTAATTATTGATTATTTATTGAAATAGACAGCCTAGTATGGTATTTTTCGAGATTAATGTAGAAAATTAATAATTAGTGTCGACAAAATAAAGCATTATCATTTGTTTATCCGGAAGCATAATTTGACCTAGCTGTATATAAAGAAGCTGACATGTCTATCTTTTGTGATTATATACAGGGTGATGGAAACATTAGATCCAAAATATCTTTTCAATAAACATATGAAAATAAGTACAATTGTCAAAAAATAAATGTACAATGTACAAATATCCAACTGTTCATTTTCATACAGAATTTTCCCTTGCAATAAAACACCTCATAGCATCATAAAACGTACAACGAGGAATAGTGTGAATTACTTCTTAAGTTGACTGAACCAACTGACGATGATTCAGTAATGCAACCATAGAAATATATTAAAGGTAGATGCGGCATATCTATAGAAATGCTGTTTAATGGAAATTAGGGTCTGTCCATAAAATACGTGCCGCCTGAGAGGGGGGAGGGGGGTTCTGAAAATGTCACAGACCGTCATGGGGGGGGGAGGGGGGTATTTAGTGCAGCGTCACGTGACACTGAAAAAAATAGCGAGAGTGAACACTCTCTGTATTTTTACTATAATGTTAGAAGACTGTGTGCTGTGGTCTAGTTAGAAGACTGTGTGCTGTGGTCTAGTTAGAAGACTGTGTGCTGTGGTCTAGTTAGAAGACTGT
>JAUZNC010036480.1:0-18934 GCA_034780395.1 Vannuccia rotundouncinata | reverse complement strand
AAAGTAGTATGGCATACAAAAACCTTTTATAATCGGTAAATAGTAGCCACAAAGAAAGGCCACTCCGTAAAATGGAAAACAAAATGTTAGACATAAATCAGAGGGAACTAGTGTGTGCTGTATGAATTGAGCACAAGGAACAGATTTTAAGTCTTTACAAAGAATAAATCCAAAATATATCAAGACATTGAAGACGAGACCAAGGAAAAAGACCAATGCTATCACGCAAGCTATAATTATCGTTTCATGTTGAAAAAATAAAGTATGGTTGCTACAACTTACGTATGGGTACCTTGGTCTGTACACCAGAACATTTTGAGAGACGTTCGTCGACATCTTTCTAAATGTAAGATGAATGCGGTCAACAACAACATTGTATTCGGTGTTTATAAGAGTTTATAATTCCATTCATTGGCTATTTCATTATTCTTAGTCTAACAAATAGGATGAATTTTACTTGTTAACTATCATTGTATAATGTTTTATTTGTAATGCAATTATAACATCATTTCAAAATCAGTTAGTATATCAAAAGTGAAAACAAATTTTGCACGTTTTCTAATACTCTTTACATTTTAAAAATTTTCAACGTTTAAGAACATTAAAAACACAACAGAACGCATCCAATAACACTTTAAGAACACATAAGGATGTTCTAAAAAAATTAAGAACACACAATGGTGTTCTAAATATTAATTTTGTTCGTTTTAAAATACGATTTAGAACACATAAGGGTGTTCTAAAATTCAGATTTAAAAGGTGTTATAAAAGTAAATTACTGGATGCGTTCTGGAGTGTTCTAAATAGTTAAAAGGGTGTACAACATGGAAATGGTGTTCTTAACTGGAAAGGGTGTTCTAAAAAGCGATATCAAATATTTCCCTTAACAAAGAGGTTAAAACAACGTAAACAGCAAAAAAAGGAATTACAAAATTAATAAAAGGCGTGATATGTGTGAAAATGTCACTAATGCATGGGGTATAAGAAGTATAAAATGTGTAGCAGTAATTGGCAATTTTCAATGAACTGTTTTTATCGAGGCAGAGATTCAGGATCATTCCGTGGATGGGAAGCATAGACTTCGAGATGAACATGTGTAGTAGCTGTAGACACGGTAACAGTGAGAGTCCTGGATTATGACATATTTTGCGCAGTTCCACTTCAACCTCCTCACAGTGGATATGGCGAACTTAAAATCATTTGCTTTCCGAGCTGCATAACGATTATTGGCGAGGTATCTATGGTTAATCCCAATCTATATATGGAAAGTAAAGTGGTTTAGAAATTTAATAGAGTGTAATAAGATTGTATTAGATTTAAATCAACCCAAAACTAACAGACTTACCTGAAAATTATAGACTGTAAATTATTTGATTAAATTATAAATTATGGGGTTTGTACTCTTAAGGTGGATGCAGCAGAATAATTTGTGTTCCGCGGACAGGTCTGCATTATCCCACTTTCTTTTCAAACAGTGAAAACGTTCAATATTATTAGCCTAATTTCCGAATGCAAAAATAAAAAAAATTCTTTTTTTATTCATATACGTAAAAAATATACCATTATAAATCACATATGATTTTACTAGAAGAGCTTATATACAAAATAAAAGTATTAAACAATTAAATTTTATAAATGTCAGTGGTTTTTGATATCTAAGACCATTTACGTAAAAGCTATTGACAATGCGGTCGATTTATTTACTACATCGTATGAAAACGCTTAGGAGCGTTCACAAATTATATCAACTATAATGACAAAGTATGTTTTTGTTAATAACAAATTGTATGCAGTGGTTGACTATCGGGGGTTCAAAAGTGATTAAAAACTGGTTGACGTCATTTGTGAACTCTCCCTTGTTTACTATTATAATTTATTTAATAAAATATATCTACACTGTAAACCATATGAGGCTCAACCTTAAGCGGTCGTATTATAAGTACAACAAAATGTATTATTATTCGTTAAGTTGTTTGATGACTTAGTTTGATTGTTTAAAAAAATGAAAACTTTCATTGTCAATAGCATTTTATTTCTAACAATTCGGTCGCATTGTCAATATCACCGACCTAATATCTAAATGAATGAGTAAGAAATTATTTTTAAGAACTCATTTGACTATATATATTTTAAATACTAATATATTAATATTAATATTAAACATTATTTAATATAAAAATTATTATACGTTATTTGTAACTATTGTTTTTACTGTAATAATTACTTCTTGAGCAGTTTTTCGAAATATTTCAAAAACGCTTACAGTAAAGTAAAACATTTATTTGAAATGTTTACGATTGTCTACAATTTCCTTTTCATTACAATTCTTTCATTCACTTTTAAATGTAAGACTTGTCTGATCATACGTGTCTGATTCTCAAATGGCTTGAAGTTAATTGAACACCATTACAAATCCTTCCACCATTTTGAAAATACAAACAAATTAAATTCAACATAATTTTATTTTTCCCGATAGTATGTTTTGATCAATAACGCCTTTGATATATTAAAACCAAACTTATTTCGAGAATAGTTATGAAGCTCATATTTATTTATATTTTTTTGGAAATATAGACTTAGACTTAGACTTATATAATATTGAAAAAACATATAGAAATAACGTTTGAAAAGAGTAAATTACTATACGCTACATTTTATTTATGATACTATTTTTGAAACAAATGATATAATAATATAATGATATAAGTAGTAGGAGATAGTGATATCTATATCAACAAATGATTCCTAAATACTCGAATCTGATTTTTCGAGAGACCCGCCCTCGCACCTGCGCTAGTAAAACTTATCCGCACTTTTGCTGGTTAAATTTTGCGCACCCTTACTAGTTAGATTTTTCACACCTTTACAGCTCCGGAGGAATAAACGCTGTCCTCGAGGTTGGATTTCTAATAAAAAATGTATTCAAGGTCCGATCCGCTGACCACCATATGTGGTGTTTATTGTCTCTTTTATCTATATCCACGTCTCATACTTAAACATGGTATGAATGATATCCTGAAACAATTACTTTCATGTAAAAATGCTGACTAATTTGTACTTGGTCACATTAAAAATTATTTCCATAGTTTTAAGAATAATTGTTTTTATCCTTTAAAATATCGTATGATGATATATAAAAATCTTGTATTCATACAATATTATTTTAAAATAAAAAATAAGATTAATCCACTAAATTTTATGACTTTTGAATTATTATTTGGGAGGTGAATATACAATATCCAGCTATAAGCAAAATACTTTAATATTGGAGATGAGCGATACTAAGGAATTTTATATTATTCTACCAAGCAATTTGAATAAAAGAGTTTCTGATGAAACTAATACACCCTCGGAATATTTAAGTCAACTGCATACACCGGTTGACCTTGGAAATGACGCCAATCAATGGGGAATGGGACTTGTGGAGTCATTTGTGAATAGTATAATAACAGTATAATAACAGTATAATAAAAGTATAATAATGTATTCATATCGAGACTGCAGAAAAAGTGGAATATACTCAATTTAATTTATCAATACTTCCACCCGGTCCGAGATTGTTACTCGGAATACAGGCTAGTGGAATTTATTTGAATCCAATGTCTTACGTTATACGTAAAAACACAGGAAGAATAAGTATGGATCTATGCTAGTTTGACTATGACTCAAAGAAGAACCGATTTACATTTGGAACCAATACTAAAAATTTTAAAAAAAGTTATAATGAGCAATCCTCTTGCCATCATAATGGGCTTTTATCCACTAGTTGGAAAAATGGATGCCTTCGAAAGAATTAGAATTACTGTTATGCTAAATCGAAATCGAATGATTATTCTTTCGAGTAAAACACATGCTCCTTCAATATATAAAAAAAATTAAATTATAATGTTATCATTAGACCAATCAATGTTTTAAAGTGATCTACAAACTACATAACTGGTGCTAAACCCAATAGTACTAAATCTATTTCAAAAATTGGAGAATACAAAAATATCCGAATACCCCATTCCATCTGGCTATTACAAAAAAGTGGAAGTATTAGTGGATAAAGTCAACAAAACAAAACTAAATAATGACTTTAAGATTTCTCTCTCCTTCGATAGCGAATTAAATCGGTGTCAATGGAATTTACCAACACCTTAAAAAGAAAATATGAAAATAATTTTGTTATATAAGAAACAACTGGAAGATAAATAAAACCTTTTCTGCTAAATATTCATCAGTTTTACGGATTGAAATTAATAGTCTCTATGTCTATTGCGATGTCTGCTCTCAGATGATTGTTGGAAACTCATTTGTTCCTCTTTTGCGTATAGTAGGCTTTCCTACAATTGCTTTCGGTGAAAATGTGGACATTAACTATAATAATCCGATTTATGTACCCTGCATGAAGAGTTATATCGATACTATCTCAATTAAAATATGTGATGATACAGGACGTGTTACACCTTTCATTGAAGGTAAAATTTTTCTAATTTGGAATTTTTGAAGAAGTTCTTGAACAAATCATCTACAATTCTATAAATAGTTTATTCATGGTTATTTAATCACAATGCCCATTTGTGCTTATTTGTCTCTATTATCTATATAACATGCTAATTATTTAATAAACTATTAAAATGCTTGCTTCAGTTAGATTATAAGAAGAATCATAGAGTCTATTTTATTATTATTTATAATTTATCAAATAATTACTTTATTCTAAAGAAATTTAAAAAATTTGTACTATTTAATAGAAACTCTATATTTATATATGTTCATTTATTAATTAAAAATTTTCTTTTAAAAATATTTTTGGTACTTCTTTCTAAGTCTTATGACTTAAACGAAATAAAAAAAAACTATTTATTGAGTTGGAAAAAAGATAAAAATCAGAATATATTATCCTACAATATCACAGTAGATAGATACATGTAATATATAAAAAAACAATAGGATAAATAAGTAGTTTGTGCGCCTATTAAAAGTTATATGATATACAAATAAAAATCACTCACGGCCTTACCGCCACTGACTCGGACATGCGAGATAAAATAGGTTATAAAAACACAAAGTCATTTGAATAAAAATGTAATTAAACCTCTATAAAAACTCCACTTGACTTAAAAAAAATAAAATTGAAACTTCTCATGGAGAAAACAAATTGTGAATATATATACAACTTCTTATGTGTAAATGTTCCCAATATAGAGAAAGAAGAAATCTCCACCTTAAATGGAGAAAAATTATATTAAAATTGAACAACTCGAGGTCTCTTTGCCTCCGGCTCACAAATGCGAGGAAGAATTTTCAAACTTTTTCTCGTTGGCCTCTCACTCGGCCTTCCGGACAATGGCGATGAGATCCTTTCCGACGTTTATCCCAGTTGTCGTTGATCCCACGATGTTGATGAAACCACCGAGCTGACTGGCATAGCGCGCTAGAGACTCATAATGAAGCTTGTACATACTTAGCTTGGAGAGACCGAGGACGGTTGTCCGATATGGATAGGTTTATCCAAAAGAACCTGGTCCTTTGCGAAATTAATTCCAATGTTGAGGTTGTCAAACCGTGGGATATTGGCAGCTGTAATGGGAAAAGTTAAGCCGATGAAGTGAAGCTCGTCAGTCCACTGGTTATAGTGTGTTGTTCGATTACGATTAGTTTTCACATCATTATAGTGCAACATGGAGAGCATACATAAAGCAGTTATCATTGCACTACACTACACCATTTGATATTCCTCCATTACTGGGACAGCGTCTGGAAAACAGATTTTTTGGTGTGCGTATAGCTCCGAGTAATCAACGAAAAAACTTGAGCATTGCCTACCTTTGAACGTATGTTTATAAGCGATGTTGCATATAGCTGATGAGGATGTCGAGGCCGATGTTGTAAAGGAAGCGGGAGATTCTGGAGGCGTCGGAACTCGAATGATTAATGAGACTGATACTGTCGGAAAGGTCGATGCTTGAGGAGAGGTCATAGTTGTGATGGGAGCTGGAGTACTGATGACGTAATAATCCAAGTTGGAATGTTTTGGAACTGACGGTGTAGGTAGTCGCAATGTCGCAGTTCCAGAATCAAGCGGACCTGTGATTTTTTCCATTATTTCAGAAAATTGCTCGTCTGATAATAGAGGTGATATAAGCTGAACTGACGGTGCAGGAATTCGCGATGCCGTAGTTTAAGAATACCGTGGGCCTCTGATTACGTTTGATATTTCAAGCCAATCGTGGTCAGAGATTCGTTTGTATAGGACTGTTGGAGAGGTTTGAGCTCGAGTCCAGCGGGAGTGTTGGTGAAGTTGGCACTCAAGAGATTCGAGAGGTTGAGGGAAATGGACACATTCTGAGATCCAGAGGCTCCTCTATATGAGAAGCTTGGATCCATTCATTAAAATCTTCAACGGTGAAATCCTCAATGGAGGTCGGAGTTAAAGATAAAACCGAGATTAATGGGTCCATTTTATGTTAGCAGACAGTTTAAATGGCATCTGATCTAGAGGGAGGAGTTACTACAGACCGCTGAGGATCGGGAATCCCCAACGACTCTAGCCCGAATGTTAGCTCAACTGACTGCTCTTGACAAGTATTTTATACTTAGAGCTCCTGAGCCATAATTATGATTTTATGTTAATATTGTCTGAATTTAAAACTATTATAAATTTGAGCATGACTCCTGAGCATTAGCATATTATTTAAATTACTATGCAAAATATTTTAAGTATTTAAAACTAAAGAAAATTTGGATAAAGATTATGGTTGATAGAATTTTTTTTTAATTACTGGGCGGAATATTACAAAAATATTACATGTATTTAAAACTATGGAAAATGTTGGCATAACTCCTGTATAATAACATATTTTTTACATGACTGCATAAAATAATACAAATAATTTACAGAATATTATAATTATTAAACAAAATATTGGTAAATTTTATAAGTACTTTAAAACTTTAACAATTGTGGCGTGGCTCCTGGGCCTAATTGATAGGATAATTGTTAATTTTCAAATGACTTGTAAATAAATAAACGAAATTATAATATAAAAAATATATACTGCACATATGTTTTGTTATTTAAAATTTAAACAGTAGCAATCCTTGTCATGCAATCCGTCATAGTTATTTTATACAAACATCATGCCAACAAATATGAACATGAGTAATTTGAAAATGCTCAATGAGTATACTGATCAATAGCTGACATGGATCTCTACAAACATTCGTCTCAATGGTTTACGCTTTAGCGCCCGCCAATAATAGAGTACCTTTTTAAACCATATCCACAGGCTCATCCCATGAAAGGCGACATCATAAATTAAAGTATATGTACGCATGGTAAGATTATATTAGAACTTTGCATTGCCATACTGTTTCTCATTGGTCAACTAGTTAAAAATATTGAACAGTATGTGCAATATATACCTTCAAAAATATTTTAAAATATATCTAAATGAATTAAATTTTAAAAATATAATTAAAAAATTGTGTTAATTTTATGTTATATTTTCATTTTTTTTAAATTGTTTCATTTTATTATTTTTTTTTTAATTTTCAAATTTAGTATTTCTAAATAAATAATTTAATATTTTTAAATTAATAATTTTATATTTTTAAATTAATAATTTTATATTTTTAAATTAATAAATGAGGATTTTTTAATTTAAAAATTAATTTTTTGTTTTAAAAATATATATAATCAAATATTGCACTTACTCTGAATAGATGATGGGATAGCACATATATGAACATATAAATAGGGATGATAATAATATCAGAATTTAACATGTAAGGGTGCGTAAAATTTAACTAGTAAGAGTGCGTAAATTTAAATTTGAAAGGGGGTTTAAAGTCTCGTGGCCACCAAACAATTTTGAATAATCAAAATCGAA
This sequence comes from Vannuccia rotundouncinata, assembly GCA_034780395.1. Lineage (NCBI taxonomy): Eukaryota > Metazoa > Platyhelminthes > Proseriata > Coelogynoporidae > Vannuccia > Vannuccia rotundouncinata. Next base: position 11,057 of record JAUZNC010036480.1, on the reverse strand, counting down.
GATTTAGAAATCCTTTGTTGATATAGATGTCACTATCTCCTACTACTGAAAAAATACTTCTTTTCAAATATTATATAATAATAGCTTAATTTATTGTAAAGAAACATATTTTAAACTATTTGATGATTATTAGGAAGCCATATGATAAATATTAATGGTAAAAACTTAATAAAGACATATACAATTAACCCAACCATGATTGCATTAATAATAATCGTCTCATGTTGATAAAATAATATGTATTGAGATTAAAACAACTTACGGTTAAATGGGTCTGTAGCAAATGCAAGCTTATAAAATATTATAATTTATTTTTGATGTGTAACAATATATAATATGGTTGAAATCTAAGTCATGTGTTGTTTAGTTAAGATATATTATTGTAAATTTTACAAAATTTCATAGCGATGTCACACAAAAGATTTACTAAACCTATTTAATGTTAAGACGGTGATAACTTAAAACTTTAACTTGAAAACGTAAACGATAACAACATAAATTTCAGATTTAAAATAAAACACAAACAATATAAATTATCATAAAATAATAAAACTGAACCATGTATTCATTACCTTGAAAATAAGACATTACCAAATTGTAAATACTTAAAGCACAGAAAAAGAGTATATAGGTTTTGGTTTACAATTTGAGTGTAAGGACAGATTCTCGATAAAGTGTAGTCTTCTAAATTATTTGAATAACGAACTTTTGTATATCTACGTACAATTTGAGTACATTTGATTATTTTTAAATGGAATATTTTATTGTAGTTTAGCAAATAATTTAACTCAGAGAGTGCTTATATTTAACTTTTATATTTTAAATATTTGCTGGTAATCATCCATTTTCCAATTAAAATAAGTGTACAAATTGTTATTACAATATTAATCATTTATTTTTGTAACTATATAATACGAACGAATGTTGTATAAGATGCGTCAATCTATTAATCAAATTAACAAAATTATATTAGATAAAAATGGATAAAAAATTGTAAAATAAATAACATTGCATTTTTTTAATAAAATAAACATTAACCAATTTTTTTTCTAAATTTCAAGTTCGTTTGGAGACACTAAAAATGTGTTTAGAGCTTTTGGAAGTCTAAGTTTACTTAAACGTCAACAATCCCATGGACGAATTTAAATTGTATATTTTAGTTATTACATAATTATATTTAAAATACAAATCTTCTTCCAAAATTAAATAATAAAATCATTTAAATTTTTTATTGTTTTGTCGGTTCAATAAAAGCGTATCTTACGAAAAACAAAAATATATAAATAATACTTTTCAAAGACAAGTATCTTTTAAACGTCATCATGAAATGTATATTATATCAATAGTGTTTGATTTTTAATTGTATTATTATTTTAAGAGAATAAAGAGATGAAAAAGAAATATATTTTTGCAATTTTCATTATATTAATTATATTAGTCATATTTTTCCCCTCCTCCTCATAAACCTTTTCTCCCTCTCTTCCCTCTCACACCCCACACCACTAATCATCTTATACGAGGATTTAACACATATCATTTCCATTAAGCGGTCAAATCTTTTGTTGTTGCTAAAATTACTTGAAACTATAGTTTAATCGGAATTAATATTATCGATTTATCGTTGAAAGTAATTTGTACGTGTTTACCTCATGTACATTTATTTGTGCAAATTAATTTTGATATTTTTGAGATTAAGTTTGATTAAGATGTGAGAATGAGTCAGTGTTTGGAAGAGAATGATTTTAAATGTAACAGCCTTATTGAATAACTTAGTGACCCCAAATTGAGTTGAATGACAGTACTGGTTTGATGTATAATTATAAACGTGAATAATGCAATTTCAAGGGCTTTTTGCTGGTAAGTGAAAGTGAATAAACTATAATGACAAATAAATATAAATTATATTAGTTAGCTATACAGGTATGGTTGATTTGGAAATTTTGATTTAAAAACCTAAATATAAACTAATAATAGAAAAATCTACGTTTGCTGTACGTTAGAAAAGTCTACGTTACTCCCCTCGCCCCCAAGCGTTAGCTAGAGACATCACGGTGGATTCCTGTAAGATTTATATTATATTTCTATCGAATGCAATGTAAGACGTAATTTGATGTGTAACTATATAAGTATATATAAATAATTATTAATTTTAATATCAAATAATTTATAAAATAATTCAGAGAGTCAAAAGTTGGTGGAAGCAGTGTGATTAGCTAGTTCAAAAACTGTACTATGTTATTTGTATCAACACTTTGCTTGGTACACTACAATTGTAAACAAGTTATAATATAGATAGATTACCTAACTGATAACATATGTAGATATATTTTTAAATAAATAAAAATAATAATATTTAGATGAATTCGGAATGCTAAATGTATACTATGCATATGTAGTTCTCTCAATTTTCCGCAAATTCATACAAATAAAATTAAACAGTCGTAAAGCAAATACATCCTCATCTGTAATGTTAGAATCAACAACTGAAATTTTCATTGAACGATAATAGGTTCACATACCGAAGAAAGATAAGTATAATTTAGGAAAGTTGGTTTAAAGATGATGAAATAATAAATTAAAATAACGTTTTTTCCTGCATCTCTTCAATAAGGCTCGATAATTAATATTCTATAATATTAACCCATATACGTCCCGTTCAAAAAAAGTCTTCGGTATAATTTGGCTTCATTAATGTCAACTCCAGTTGACAACCTGTCCTATAAAGAGTCAGTTTCATTATGGGGGAATACTTTTAATACACAATGTGTGGTTGCTCTTTATCCTCAATATAAATTACATTTTAATCATTTTAACAATAAAATGTTGATAATATTATAAGATTCTTTTTTTGTCTTCGTAAAAGTATACTAAGATGTTAAAACATATATGTTTGGTTTGGTAATTAGGAATATAAGTAAAGTTGAAAATATTAAATAGTGATAATATAAAACATAACTTATATATTTATTTATTTCACAGTTTAACTTAATATTTGAATTCAACAAATATTTACAGATATTGAATAAACATATAATACATATAATTGACTTCATTTCAAAATAAATGCTATACTACTTATAAATAGTATACCATTACATTAATCTAATTTAACATGTTTGCAAGAAACACATTGAGGGTGTTTCAAAAAAATTGCCTTTTGAAATTCTAAAATAGACAAAATGTATTACTATATAAAGTGTTTATAATGGGTTTACCAATGTATAACGACTAGAGAAGTGTAAAATGCTATTTACCTTACATATACTGAGGGAAGATAATCACCATTAAGATCAATAATATTAAGTAGGTCTGCCCACAGATGATTGAACTCACGTGTCAACGTTTGCCGAGTAAAATTATCCCGGAAATTCGATACAAATTGACGTACTTCATCGATTGTGTTTAATTGTATATTTCTCTGTTCAACCTCAATGTTGCGAAACACAAACCTATCTAAAAGGTTCATGTCAGGTGAATACGGAGGTTGCTTGTGAAACCAGACCAATATGATTTCCAGCAAGGAACTCTTCTGTCATTCGGGCATTGTCGTGCATGACATTATTATTTTGGCAAAACTTGATTTTCGAAGTACCACTTGATGTTTGGATCCACTTATCGGGTGTCAAACTTCCAAGTTTCCCCTTTTTGATGACGCCAGCTTGTTTTCTATGCAATCCAACATGGTAGGTTTTATATAACTGTGTCGAAAGACAATTGGAATCATTGATATCATAATTACCTTCTCTAGGTTGGCTAACTACTGTGTTTTATACTTAAGACAGTGTCCGATAAAAACAAAGACCAAATCAATAGTAACCTGATTAAACTTAATTAAATTGATTTAAATAAACAATTTCCATAAAAAACAAATTATTATAAATATAGCATATAAATAACTCATAATATGAATAAAAATTCATACTTGTGCAAAGATGCATTAACCAATTTAGTCTACTTCTCAGCGCTATATTATAAAATGATGTGCCGAACAAGATTTCTCTGTTTTGTCTTTTTGCCCATTTTTATTACGGAAATTATTTGCCGATCTAGATAAATATTATTACAACATCAATGGTTTGAATGGGATAACAACGATAGAAAATGTTATGCAAATTAAAATAAACATGCAAATCAGCTATTATGGAAACCAGACAGTTCTGTGTATAGCGTGCTGAATCGTTCTTGCTAACCTCGTGTACAAATTTGTAAAAACAGTAATTATTTCGTCAATTATTTCGATGGATCCACTATTCACATTCGTCATAAAGATTTTTTGCCCTTTATTTCTACGCTAGGTATTTCCGGAGTTACACTGGAGTTAAGTTTTGAATGCCTTACGTAAGTTTCTGTTACTGGTACCAGGCTCATCATCTGGGGCTGATCATAAATAAACGGAATACATCATAAATCATCTAACACAAGCCGATGAGTCTTCTTGATTATGGTAATCGATATTTTACGATTTTTTTCTTTGCATCTGCAATTATGTCAATCCTGAAATCAAATTGAAATCTTCATCAGACTTAAATATTAGTAAATATATGACGTACTTACAAACAAGGAAATAAAAATAGAATAATTATTTGTGTTAATATTGTAATACATTTCTCGCATTTTACCGTATTTTATATTCATAATACATAATAACATATTTTGTTGTGTCTAACAATGCTTTCAAATATCATTTATATATGTAATCAAATGACGACGTTTAGATATAATGTCCTTATTTTTCTATTACTTTACTTATGTGTCCATGCCTTTTTCAAGAGCTATACTGGCATCCGTTTAAGAATTCAGGTAAGCTCTCAGTAAGAAAATTAGAAACGTCCGAAAGTCAGTCCAAATGATATCTGAGGTCCTCTATACTAGAAAATATATACCGATCGCACACATTTACATTCGGAGTGTATGCGCACATTTTAAACTTCTGAGTATTCTGCTGTTGCCCGAGATGTATGTGGCGATTATTATAATGATGAATTACATTTTCTGGTAAAATGGGATTCGCTTGTTGTCACTGGAAACCTTCCAGATTTACTAGAAATTGTATCTAAACTTTCATTGCTAGGCATTTTTTGAAATACTACTGTCTTTTGATAATGACAATGAACATTTTCTCCTTTGTGGATTTTCTAGCGGTCTGTCTGTAGACCGCACTTCGATTTGATATGGTCACATCGGCGCGTGTTTTGTGATACAAATGTCGGCTAGCGTGCCGGAGAGTGTATATTTAAATAATACCTAATTATTTAATTTATTTAATTAACTTTCCAACAAATAAATAAATAAATCAATGTTACTTAATGAATAGAATTTATTTATTAATATAATCTCGTAATGACTTACACCGTGATCCCAATCAATTAGGAAATCAATTTCGTCTCAATCGTCTCTGTTTCCCGTATATCTTTCTTTAACTAAAATCAACCTTAGCGTAGGGGCCTCAAAATATTTTATCATTAATAATTCACTTCAAACCATAATCTAATAGAATATTTTCAAATTCGAAAATATTATCCTCTTCGAAATTCTAATCAAAAACCATTACAACAATCCTTAGATATTTATGGTTCCTCCTTCTCCAAAACTTATCGACATCTATAACCACCTAAATTCGTAGATATCTTAACATTCAATCTCACACTTATTTTATTAATTAAAACATCTATGATCACACATCTTGGTATTGTATAGATAAAAAATGTATTTTTGATCATTGTATAAGTTAATAATTAATAATCATATGAATTGTTATGTATTTGGTGTAATATTTGGTGTAAACTAATTATTTTATGACATAAATAAAATAATTTCCTGTGATATTGTACTGTTATATGAGCTACTTAAAATGTTTATTTTCAAAAGTATTCTGTACTATTTTGATTTTAAACTTACAAGATCTAATTATGCGATATTTTCAGTTTAGCATCATTTTGAATAGTTCATCAAAATCATGACACGAAATGCGCCGATATACAAAAACAAATAACAGTTGTCTAAATTGATTAAAAAATGATAAATATTCTATGGAAAATTTTAAAAGATGATATCCCAAAACTTTTTTAAATTTCAAATTAAAATCAATATTTGGTAGAAGAAAATTCCAGACAAGAGCAAAATTATATCAGTCAGAATGACTAGTTAATGGATCTCGTGAATTAAATAGAAATTAGACAAAGTTGAAAAAACTTATCGTAAACGTTAATACTAATTAAACGTTAATTCTAAAATTTAAAATGTATTCGTTGATCGTTTTTCATTCTCAATAGGTCAACGACTCCAACAATGAAATCAAATTGCAAAGAAATTAATCAATTAAAATAGATTGTTGATTAGTTACTATTGTAATGTGTGGACATTTTTTGAAGAGTGCAGGTCTTGTAATTATTGTGATTATAAATTGAATAAGGTATACTATAATATATGGGCGTAACTAGTAATTTGAGGTGACCCGGGCGAAGACTAAGTCAAAAAGTTTTTAAGGTCCAGGGGTGTAGTCCCCGGAAATTTTTTCAATGTCTTAAATTGTAATGAAGCATATTAGAGCATGAAAAACCGAGGGAATAAGTATCAATAAAATAACAATATAAAATCATCATGAAAATTGTATTAGTATAAAATATATACAACACAATTGATATATAAATTAAAACTTATTATAATGAAAAAAATTGTTAAAAGGTATATAAAAATATGCAAATTTTAATAAAACTAAATTTGCTAAACGACACACAAAAGAGAGTGCACTATTCCATATTTTCAAAACACCAATGGCTGGTTCGCGCCTGTATAATAGCATAACAATTAATTACTGTCAAATATTTTAAATTTTGAAGACCGATATGTTTATTACATGATTTATTTATATACAAGTATTTCTAATGTAGATGTTAGTTAAATAGTAAATGTTTATACTATGATATTAACGATAAAGATTTGATGAGCGGAAATCTTAAAATAATTAATTGTTTACGCAATTAAAATTTAGAAATGTGTTTAAGAGCATAACAGATATATTTAAAATGATGTATATTATTAAAATATCGTAACCCTTTAAGAGAGAAGTGTTATAAGGTATCTATTGCGGGCAACCAAAAAAACGATATACAATAATCTTACTCGTTTTACTTATGTGAAACGTGACAACAAAAAACATGATTGATAGAAAATGAAATGTTACATTTATTTTTCTTTTTATAGACAGCTCAGTTTCGTTTGTTATAAAGACTTTATTATACAAGATACTTGCTAAGATTAATTAATTATGATAGAAAGTTGAAAGTTTTTCGGTAATTTGTGACTCTTGCGATATCGTATTTAGACCTCAATTCAATTAGGTTCTCTGCAACCTTCCTTTTAAATTAGTTCGTACCGTTTTTCAAATGAACTATACATAAATGATGTTTCGCATCTTTCTTTTGCGTCAATAAAAATATCCATTCATATATTTTTGTGAATGAATAATCGCAAATATTTGTTATTCAATTATATGAAATTAATTTTTACGATTCAATATACTCTGATTTATTTGAAGAATTAATTATAATAGCAAATAATAGAAAATAAAATAAATTATATATATATTAGCTAACTCTAGCTTTTTAGCGCTACGTTCACTAACACGGATTTTATAGAAATCATTTTTGAACATCGAAATTATTTCTTCATATATCACACATTTTAATCATACATATATCGTTAAATTTAGGATATGTCAAGATATGTCATGTATAACTAACTTATTTTACACAATTGCATGCGAATAAAATATAGTAATCAATAGATAATTAATAAACAGAAATTTTATTTGACAGACACTCCAAGTAGACTTGAGAAGAGCGGATGCCACAGCAAAAACATTACAAACACCCCATGTTATGTTCGTCTTGTTCTTAAAGTTGGCATCAACGGTAGGTATTACGGCGAGTCAAATTTTCATTTTCTTAAGCAAAGGCTTCTTGGTCTCGCTGAAGTGGGGCAACTGTTGCTTCTGTCGAGTATCCATATTACGTGCCTTGAAAAGTAAGTTCAAAATTCAAATCTCTACAAGATATCGGCGAACATTGGGGTTTATTGGTATTATGAAGGCTTTGAGACAAGACACGTAAACCATATTGAAGAAAACATCGAGTTGTCATCTTCTGGATGCAGCTTTACTTGCGTATTTTGTTAACATTTAATCTGCCTTGTCGACCTTGTCGATGTTATTGCAGAAGTCCACAATGTCAGGAGTCTTCTCAATTGACCGGTAGTTTAAGGTAGGTAAGGGTATTAATAATATAGGTACCCTGCAGAAATATTTAGTTCATTGGAATTACGCAGAACTATATTATACTAATAATATAGCTACATAAAACTAATGACCCAATAATTATCATACTTTGGTGGTCGGTTGTCAGTTAAATATTGCGTACCTGCCTTCCGATCAATTTATCCAATTAGCAGTTCTAGTGCAAATAATACTTTCTTATCTAAATTAAATACAATGAATTACCCTTCAAGTAAAAAATAGTCATAAATTAGATACAAAATTAACAAATGTATATTTATTTACAATGATTCTTCTTGATTATAAATAGTAAATAAATTATATCATTATCGATCAAGATACATCTAATATATAATACTGTTTCAAAATTGATATAAATAATATTATATGTAAATTATACTTCCACTTATTATTTATTCATTTTAATAAGTTTGTAAATCTATAGAAATGTCATTTAAATATTCGGTAAACATATGCAATGTTCTCGTCATAATAAGAAAATGAGTGATAATTATAATCTCACGAAGATATTCGAAATATAATCTATTCATTATTTATCGATGTTCCTTTTTCCCTTTATATTTACAAGTAGTCATTTGAGTTGGAAATTAATCGTTGTATGAATATATAATTTATTAATGATTCATTTAAATTCCCAACATGACCTTCATTTTTTAAAAGTTATTTTCTCCTTGCATACTAATATATAGAAATATTCAATTATTAAATAATAATATCAAGGCGTGTCAACATGAATCTCGACAATGTAAATTATAAATTAACATTTATGGACAAATCGTTAAAATATATATGTTCAAAAGATAATACAATTAGTATAAGATAGAAGTTATAAATGTGGTGATTTGTTGATTTGATCTTTTCCAATGAGGAAAAAGACATCCTTAAGTGGCTTGTTTATTCATATTATATATGGAAAATATTTTGTTAATTATACTCTTATTTTATATACACACCTTAGGAATGTTGGTATACTGCCTGAGTAGCTTACCATTTTATAGTTTTATTAAAACAAAAAATCAAATTAATATGAATATATATATATTCAATATGGCGGAGTGTCGAGAGGATCATAATACAAATATGCAATACAATTAATATAAACAAACAGCTGTATAATAAAATTAAATTTTAAATGTAATTTGTTTTGCTTTATTTCCTTGATGTATTTATTTAATTCTCTTCATAAAATTAACCGCTAATTCTTGACGCATTTATTTAATTCCCTTCTTTTTGGCAAGATTGAGATATTAATAAAGGTTCTTTGCATAAGTACCTAAATTATCAAAAGGAATAATTTCGTTTGATGAATGCCATTTCTATGTACTTCAAGTTATTATTTAAAATAAATAGTATGCATAATTTGTCTACTATTCTAATATTTTAAATATATTTTGCAAGAATTGAATTATGAAATTATAAATTAGGAAATTCTTGAATTCTTTTTGAATATATTTGCAATTCATTTATTATTAGTCGACAATTATGCGATTCTATTATTCATAAAGTCTATAAAAGGTTTTGCAAACAGCAATACTTTTGATATGTGCTAAGTGATTATTAAATCTTATTTATGAAAAATTAATTTAATAATTCATGTCAACAAGGCTGTAAAAAAAATATTAGAATTCCTTTCATGCAATATGAACAATTATTTAAACTATAAAAGTCGTTCGTTTTACACTTATTATCAAGTTATTACCTTGCGTGTTGTCAAATCTAACATTTTATTATTGAAACCAAAACAGAACTCAAAAGAAACTAAATATTGGAAATAATCAAGTTTAAAATAAACTATTATGAATGCTTTTGTATTCCTAGTTCAACTTCAATTAAAACTATAACGAATCCGTTTATAAAATGAATATATTTTAATGAAATGTAATTCAAGTCATAAAATATGATATAAAGGTTAGACATTATTATTTTATTATTTTTTTATTAATGATTTGAAGAGTTCAATATTATATTGTTATGAATTTGTGTATATATATTTGTATTACAATAATTCTTTTCATTTCGAATCAAGAGTACAAACTTTTCAGTAGAAAACCAATAGTGAAACATTTTCAAAAAGGCGGCAACATTTTAAGGAAAAAGAAAACGGGCAGTTAGTTAGAGAACATATTATTTTGTTTGTCTCAGCAACAAGTTATGAACGAATATCAAAATGAAGTTCTTCTTGAACCATTAGAACTAAATCATAATCGTATCAGAAAACGTGTAAAACATATGCTCACTTTTGATATATTATCTGATTTTGAAATAATTTTTATAATTGGATTACAAATTAAGAGAATTATACAATAATTGTTAACATGTAAAATCCATCTGATTTGTTATCTGAAATAGCCAATGAATGCGTTCACTGTCTTTCTTATAAACACCGAAAACAATGTATGTTGACCGCATTCGTCTTACATTTAGAAAGATGTCGACGAACGTCTCTCAAAATGTTCTGGTGTACAGACCAAGGTACCCTTACGTAAGTTGCAGCAATCATACTTTATTTTATGAACATGAAACGATAATTATAGCTTGCGTGATAGCATTGATCTTTTTCCTTGGTCTCGTCTTCAATGTCTTGATATATTTTGGATTTATTCTTTGTAAAGACTTAAAATCTATTCCTTGTGCTCAATTCATACAGCACACACTAGTTCCCTCTGATTTTTGTGTAACATTCTGTATTCCATTTTACGGAGTGGCCTTTCTTTGTGGCTACTATTTACCGATTATAAAAGGTTTTTGTATGCCATACTACTTT
>JAUZNC010036469.1:0-18940 GCA_034780395.1 Vannuccia rotundouncinata | reverse complement strand
ATCCTGTCATCAAAAGCAAAACTCCGCGTCAATATTTCACGGAGGTCTAAATCGTTCGAGAATACCAAAAGTTAGTCGTTAAACGGAGTTGCACAAATTATTGTCGCCCAACTCCGTGAAAATAAGCTGAGATCAACGAATATTCACGGAGGTTTGTGCATACGGCTGCTGGTGTGTTTCGAAGAGACATAAGAACTGTTTACGATTTAAACTGATTTTATCTTCCAGACAATTGAGGAACTGGAGTGCACACGTCGGGAACGGGACATGGCTTTGCTCCACTTGCATCAATGCACCCAATATGTAGTAGGACAGTTGGTGCAACAGCAGCAGGACCAGCTAATGTCCGGAGCAATATCCATGCCTGGTCTACCTCAACAACAGCTGCACTCCTCTGAGGAAAATGGCAACATCTTTGCCGGAGAGTCGAAGGTATTTCTTTCATTTGAAAATCACAATCCAAATAGATCTGACTATTTATTTCCAAGTAAGGCCAATAACCCGTGACATTAATATTTAATTCTTTTTTTACATCGTTAATTGTTCCACTCTCATTCTTCGGTATTATCCCCGCTCAGCTGCTAGTTCTGTTCTGTTATTTATCGATATTTCTTCTGTCACGTACTCTATACCTAGTCGACCATTAGGTTTATTGTCTTTCTCTTTTATTGCAGTTGTCTGTGTATACCATTTCAATACTCATTCATATAACCGTGCTTGTTGAAGTGTGGTGCAATACCACCCTACAAAATCAATTGACACAAATAAAAAGAAAGAAATAGCACATATCTTTCTTACCGTGTGACTTGTTCATAAAAATCAGGAGAAAGTAATTTCCTGATAAATTTTCAATCACGTGTTTTTATTTGTCTTATTTGGATATTCTTGATAGAGAACTAGTTTGCTTCTGTTTTCTTCTAATAGTAGACTGTGGAATTTATACACCAATGAAAATCATAAACTATTCTCTTTTAAAAAAGATTATTCGATAATGCAGATATCATTTTCTGGAGTGTTTAATTTTACGTATTTCTTATTGTAAGATAACACAATTCTGCATTTTGAATATTGTTTATTAATTTAACTGAATGGCCAATACCTTTCGTAGCTGTGATTTTCAAGTTTTTAATGAAACATATCTCCAAAATCAATAATCAATAGTTGGTCACCAAATCTCTTAATGTCAAATGATTATACTCTACTCTTATTTTCTGTCAATCTTACGTTTTGACTGTAAACAGCAGTTGTAATACTATTTATTATCCACAACTATTAAAATTAGCAAATTCAAAAACTAATATAACTACATATTCCCATTTGGAATGTATTAATTAATATCGTTGATAATTTTATGATACCAGTCTTCTCGTATTGCCCAAATTAGTTGTTTATTAATCAATCGCATTTGTTGATAATAATTAAAAGTGACTGGGGTCACAGCACCCTCACCTTAACCAAAGCTAAAGGGATGACTGACCACAACTTATCTTAGCCAGTCTACCACTAAGCTATAACAGATTGATAAGTTCACACGAGTTAAAGAAGTGTAATCCTTATTTATGGTTGTTATCTTGGTCAGTTCATTGAACCATTAATTTACTTTACTCCAACATTCCTTGATTGACTTTCCTCTTCTCTTTTAGTCGGCCCCTGTCAGCGCCTTACGGTCGAATAGCAACGTAGGGGGGCTCCCTTGAGGGCACTTCCCGTCTTGTTGGGAACCAATTTGGCGTTAACTTCTACCTTTATAAGACACGCCTATATACTACTACTATTACACTATTATTTATCATGGAAACTATCTAGACGCTTATTTTAACTTTCGGGGTACACACGACGCCGCTACAATACTGAACATTAGTTATTGATTATTTATCAATTTTGAGTTGAATAAATGTTTATTCACATTTCTGTGTTTTGTCACCTAACAATGATGACGTCATTACTCATCCCAAATTATATTTCGATACATCATATTTTATTTTTTACTTTTTAACATCTTTTCGATGCAGCAATTTCTTCTTGTGGGAGAGTGGATGACCATTCCCTCCATTCAGGAAGGTGCATTCTTTTGACTCGTTAATCTATTTGTCATCCATCTTACTCGATATTTTAGGAATTATTATTATTGTGTTTTCTCGATATGAACTATGTGTAGGCTATTGGAACTTTTATTCTTAATATATTATAATATACATAGGTACTCTATTTTTAACTCGTTTTTAAAATTCATTGGCTTCTGTCCTTTCTTTAATATTATGATCTGATTTCAATTTGAAATGGCGTCAACCTGTTTTAATCTATTACACACATTATATTATATTATAATTTTACATGTTACACATTGAAACTTAATGTCCAATCTATTAAATCGGCACAAACCAAGAATTGCATATCTATAGGTTCTATCAACAAGTTAGTTCTAATTTATATTGTAGACTAGTAATACTACCTACTATTGATTTATTAATTGTTTAATTTCTATATTTCGACGATTTAGTGTATTTTTGCAATTTATCTGATTTTCCTGAATTATTGTTTTAACATTTTGTCGGTGAAATATTTTGTTCTTTCTCAATGCAAAAGTCTCAGGTTTTCTGTGTTAGGTCAGATTGTATCTTGTGTAGAAATGGTATTCTAGGATATAGTTTCGATTACCTATTTTCTTTAAATTGTAATAAATAGTTGCACACGATATTATGTATTGATAACACCAATGCTATGATATTCTTCGTGCAGCCGAGATTTGCATAACCTGTTGTAAGCAGACTAAATCGTCTACTTTTTTATCCCTTTTAGATTATTACACTTCATTATGTACAAACATTTTTTATTTATTTCTAATCTATATTCTAATCATATATTTTATAATATCCGGTGTCATTTTCAGAATTAAAACTTAGTTTTTATATCATCTACATTTTCATTCATTATAATTGTTCAGGACTTCATTCTTTTTTCTTCGTCATCTCCACGATTCATCGCATTTGGTCTATTTTTCACATGTGTTGCCTTCTAAACAGCAAAAGTACAGACCTCCACTCATTGACAAGTTATATGATAACAATTTTAGCTATTTTATTATAATTATATATTGATTATAGAAATCGATCGATCGTCTGGATTGCGTGTCATTAAATTATAATTTTTATTTTTTAGCATATAAACTGGACACCTATTTTTTGTTAATTCTTTCGATTTCCGCAGAAGTTGATCTTTTTAAATTGTACCGAATACCTGTTTAATGATTAATTTCTCATTATTGTAATCAATCAATTATTAAATGTCAATCAGCCTATACTCTTTTTTTCCATTTGTGATTTTCGAAATGTGGCAATCATGAAATTAATTAGCCAGGCTTTTGCATGCGTGGTGTGAGTAGGTCTAGAATTATAGTATACATTACCTCCATTTAATTATGTATCAATTTATCTTAAACATATACTATTCTGCATATCTTAATTATGTACCATTTAATAAATAGAAAATTATACCAATAAATGTTCGATTTAATCAATTTTCTCCCTTTTTGTAAGCAGTTTTAACGGACATACATATTTTGCGATATTTTATATTATCAAATTAAATATGCATTCAATGCAATACATACTATTATTATAGTAATGTAATTTATGATTGCATCACCTTAATCGGTTTAGTTAATAGAAATATATAATTATAGATAATATAATTAGATGTTTTTTTTCAACAGACAACTTTTTAACCAATATTATTTGTGTATGTAGGAAATTTTTTTACATTTTATACATCAGGGAAATAGTGATATTTAAAAATATATAGTTGCGTAAAGGGCCTTTTTCATCAAGCACAAGAATTCTCGTTTCATAATTAATCTGGAGAACAACATATAATTATTTGAAAAACATTTACATTGACTGTTTGTTATTAAGGTATTGTAAATTGTACTTAAAATAAATGAGAGATAATTGCATGAATAATTTGAAATATGAATACACAATGAATTATTTTAAGAATAACAATCAACTAATTATCAAACTTTTGATTATGGTGGTAGTCTGGCGGATATGTAATGCAATTCGATCGTCGCAGTTGGATGGGTTCCTGCACCTGTTCGTCAGAAGAATTAGTTGTAGTCTCAGAAGCCGGAATAGCTGTTGACGTCGGAGATTGAACGTCACTGGTTGACGTTTTAGTAGAAATTGGTGCAATTTCTGTATCCGCAATTGCATTTAGTGTTGGATGATATCTGTGTTTCGAAATTATGTAGACGAATTTGGTCGGTGTGTCTTCGATGGCATGATCCATCAGTGGTATCCATTACGTCTGACATTCTTGAACCACGTTGAAGAAAAATTATTACACGAACCAATCGATAGTCATTGCCTCGATGGAATGTAATGTCAGAAATGTCTACACATTTCAGATTTGATCTCGAATTTCGTCCTTTGAAGAGAAATGCTGGACATGATTTAGAGGTTGAATGCATTGTATTTCGATAAGGTAGGAAACAGTTCTTACAATTATTAGCGTATAATAGTTAGTGATCGATATCACCATTTAATTCAGGCCACCAACAGGTAAGTCGCGCAAGAGATTTCATTTTTTTATGCCAAAATGACCAGAATGTAAGTCGCGAAGAATTGCTCTGCGGAGTGTAGGGGAAATAAGTATTTAACCTCCGACAGATTTTCAGCCAGAATCAACATTTCATCTTGACGACAATATAATTGAGGATGTTTGCTTTTATTGATAGGTTTCCATCCACGCTTACAAGCCAAAATTCCTTTTTTGTTCAATTTATCGTAAGATTATTGGTCTAGAACCCTCAACATCTTCTATTTGCCGAAATCTTTTTGGCCCCATTTTTTATAATTTTCCAATATATGGTTTATCGTTTCAACTTATTAATTTAGTTCCAAATTAACTTTTCTGGCGATAAAAACTTTTTTTTACATCTTTGACAGAGAGCACTTAAAATTAGACAAACGGTAAAAGATTTTTTTGACAACTTTGACAACTTAGAAACTTGTTACATTCGTTTTAATTACTTTAGAAATTTAAAAAAATTAAATAATCTTAAAATATTCCAAATAAATAATGTACAATTTGTATGAGTTTTACATTCCAACAATTTTAAATAAAATAGATTGTCCCTTTAGTTACACTGGACCCTTAGATAAAAGCAAATATATCATAATAAAATACTATATTACTTAGTTATATTGTCTTTACCGTAAAAATTCTTCATAAATTCAGAAGCTGCACAACAAAGAAAATGATATGGAACATCTTATATTTCGGGGGAACTTTATTTTTCCCCTTTGTGTTTTGCATTGTGTTTATTTTGTTTTCAATTTTAAGCAATAATTTTAAATTATTTTTTCTTACTAAATGTGATGCTTGGAATATAAGTATTTGGTATGTATAATAATTAAATTAATATTAACTGAATTGAATTTCATGTTTTACATTCAATGTGTTGGTATTGAGGGACCTTGTTTCTAAGATTGAAGGCAAATTAAAAAAAGCTAATTTTTCAAGCCAAATTTTCATTCTGAATAAATGATAATACCCATTAACGTACATAAGAAAATTTGACTTAAAACAATCAATACCTATTTCATTAAAGTAAAACAGTAAAAAAAGCATAAAATATTTTATCTTAATAAAAATAGTTTATTTAAATAGTACATACACTATACTATATTAAAAAAATAATCATAATAGTTTTATTAAAGGCATAGATATTGCTAAAATTATTGACTTTTCATTAAAAGAAATTTCAGCATGAAATTTGGCTTATAGTAATTACTCAATCTAAAAAGACATTTTGTTAAACACTATTTATGAATCAAAAATCAACCAAAATATTTGCTTATACACAACAAGAAAAGATGACTGAATATCATGCAGTAAAATCATATATATATCAGGCATCGGATATTCAGGTGGTATAATCATCTCATTATCAGTTGCAACTGATTATCAGGCAATGGCACAACATTGCATATATATAAAATCTTAATAATTTAAAATAACATTTTTTAAATGTCTCCAATTCATTTAAACAACACATTAATTATATAGTAGATATTTTCTATAAAGAATAACTTTTTTTGGCAAGAGTAGTACAGGTCCACCAGCAGTTATTTAGGCTTATGTACATATGGTTTTGCTTTTGTAGGGTGTGATTCTTCCAATTTTTTTAGTGTAAAATTTGTTTGCTCTCTACTATTTGAGTACTACATTCAGCATAGGCATTGAAACTGGGGGCTGAGCCACCCCAAATATTATTGTAAAAATGTGTTATATGTAATAAACAATTTGTTAATACATATAGGTAGAGCATTCTAAATGTAATAGGTATGCTGACGATTTCTTTAGGGTGCCCTTTTTTGATATCTTAAAGGTGCCTTTTTTATACTATATATTATAATAAAGTACAATAAATTTCATCAACTGAATTTCTCTATTAGATTTTACTATATTGACTGTGTGACTGAAAGACAGAAAACTCATAACACCCCCCCTTCCCTCTCTGCATTCATTTATTTATGTATGAGTTATCTTCGTACTGAAATTATATAATTTATGGTTGAGTTATTTCTGTTTACCATTATAAAAATTGGTCTGTATTGACGTTATGTATTGACTGTGAGCCACATATAAGTAGTATTGTCCTTATGTGCCCATATATATGACAAAAAGGAAGATTGTTATAATAGTGGGTCAATTATATTTCATTAGGTCATGTCAATTGTTGTTATTTTATAATGAGTTAGTATTCATTTTATTCAATAAATTCACAATCATTACATCAAGTGTTGCACTTTAAAAAGTTGAGCAAGAAGTCACTATCAGCTTACAAAGGGTTCAACAAATTTCAAAAGAATTTGATGGTGGATGTGAATCTTTGGGAAGGGCTGTTGGATCAGGCAGGCCACAAACAAGTCTAACTCAAGGTAATATTGAGGCAGTTTGTGAACTCATAGAAGAAAATTGTAAGATTTTTTGCTTACATATATTGCTTATTTAACAGGTATTCCTGGATGCTCAGTTCATCATATTTAAACCAAAGAACCACAAAAAGTCCTTATTGTGTCATTGGGTACCCCATTCACTGAAGGACAATAACAAACAACAACATATTGAGTGCTGCAGAGAATTGATAGCTGCATATTCAAGAAGAGGCGTGAAGGATAAGATCATTGTAGATGAAAAAAGGGATATACCTACAAGATGTCCCACTGCCACAGTGTAATTGAGCTTGGGTAGATGGCCAGGCATACCATTTCAGACAAAAAGATCTTGATGATTCTGATGAATTTTTCAAAGACTTTGCATTACAAGGAATTTTTACATGATGGAGGTTCCATCAATGCTGAACAGTATTTAGAGTTTTTACAAAATATGCTGACTGTATTCGAAGGAACTGTGCCATGATGGGAAATCATTATCCAACATGACATTGCTATAGTCATCCAGAATTGGCTTGAGGAAGATCATGTGATGCTGCTGAAGGAACCGGCATACTCCCCAGACACCAATTTAATGGATTGGTATCTATTCCAAAATTATAAAACATTCAGATGACGGGTAATCTTCAATACATCACAAGAAGTTGAAGCAAATGTTGATGCATTTTTGAACAATATCACAAATCAACAAATGACTTAAGAATTTGAGTGTTTTAAAGTTGACCTTCAAAAATTCATTGATATCAATGGTGATTATTTACAAGTGCTACACTCTTACTGACTTGTCAGGTATATTTTTTAATCATTGTTACATTTTTACACATATTTTAATAGGTTTTATTACACTCTATTAATTACATGCAATTTTGTTTAAATAAAATTTGGAAAAATGAAGTTTTTATTGGCAAACCCTATATAAGTACCTACATATATAAAGTACTGACAAATTTTTTTAAAGAGTTAAAATTCAGAACAACATTTGTATAATGTATGATCACTAAAATTGGAAAAATTGTAAGCAAATACAACAAAGAACTTTTTATGCTTATAAAAAATTTTGTGCTAGAGTTTCACTTCACCTTCTCATGAAATGTGCCCCCCCCCCCCCCAACTAAAATCATGTTCTGACGCCCCTGTTCAGTTATATATATTGAACTATCTATTGCATAAATTTTCATTCTAAAGGATAATTTTAATACATATCAATAAAAAATCCTGATTATAAATTCACACAATGTAAATAAGTCATGCATTGTTAATTAAATCCAACCAATTGGTTATCAAAGACTTCCCAATGAAACAATGCTTATTATGTTAATTATACAGCTTTGCCAATATGAAACTTTAACTAATGAGTCACCACTGATTGGATGGGAAAATATCATTAATTAATATACTAGCACATGAATTTTCGATCATTGTTATATAGCTGTGCTTGAGATCGTGTGCTCGCTGTTGTTATTGTCATCAATTGTTTTCAATCTGGATAAAACAGGTTAGTGCCATTGCTTTGATAAATAACTTTTACAATTACAGAATGTTACAGAAATAAATTGATTTTAAACACTGAAAGTGGTGCTTAAAATTTCATAAGTTGTTTTATAAATACAAAAATATAATGTCTAAACTAAAAAAACATATGTTTTAACTTGAAATTATTATTATAAATACTTAACACTTATTATTTTGTTTTTATTATAACATAAATAATATATATTAGCGGAATTAATGACTCCCACATTCAAAGGATTTTCTTTAGAATGAAACATTCTTTAGAAAATCCTTCATATGTTATGTAATTCACTTTTACAATCTTATTATTTATCTCTAATCAGAGAATTGCATCTATAGATTCGCGCAGTTACTATTTACAATATTGGAATAAATGTTTTTAAATATATTGCATATTATATAAGCTACTAATTTTTTATTGTAGGTACATTTTAATTATGTTTACTTTCGAGTATTGGATGAATGAAATCTTACTCAGACAATTGTTAAGAAACAGACTGTTGCGCAATTGTATGACATCAGTAAATACCTGTTTTGATTTATTAATGAAAAGGAGATTAAAATAACAAATGCATAAGATTATATAAAGTAGGAATTGCAGATTTTAAGAATATTTTCTCCTTACTTACGAAAATAACTTGCTGCAAAATATATTCAATTGTATATAACAATAAAATTGTCAACATTTACTGTTAATGTGAATATATTATAAGCATGTACAAATGGTATTACATTTAAGGATAATTCCATATTTTATTGATTCGGGATAATTGCAGAATGACATGGGATATGTATAAAAAATTATAGACATCTAAAAGTATTGCATATATATATATCATATCTATTTCAAACTAATATATAATAATCTATAATCCTAAGCAGATTGTAAATGCCCACCACAATTGACACGAATCAACAGAAAACTCCGCTATGCAGAATACCTTCCATGGATAACCAAGTTAAATTGAGGCGCTGAGGATGTGAAAAATCAACGGCTTGGAGAGAGAAATCTGATCTGCAAGAGGGATAAGAAGGTACTGTTTATATATTCAGTTAAGATTTGGAGAGAGTTTATCAATTCTGAGTGAGTTGAAAGTTAGTCTACGGTGATGATTACTTAAGTTTGAACAATATTGACAATTAAACTTTTGTGTGATTTATATTTAAATGTTTGTGTGTATATATAATATATTAATAGCAATTTCAAGAATTTCCTACAGATTTTGTAACTAAGCTTATGTAAACATTCTTAATAAATTATCTATTTACATCTGTATTTAATTACTTATATATATATATATATAACTTCTGAATACATATTATTATTTAATATGTTTTTGTATATTTTTTATGAAGGTTTCTAAATAAATCGTTTGATATTTCACACAGTGAACACATTCATCTTTTGTCGGATGACTGATAATTATTCAGGCGATTTTATTTGTAGTGTATTTATGATTTTTTTGCTGATTTAATCTGTTGGTTCTGTCCTGATGAATATTGAGAACATCCATATGATTCAGATGAGATTGTTTCATAATAGAGTGCAAATATATTTTAATGCTTCACATTCTTTTCCTGATGGCATTTGTAGCAGGACTCAATACAAATAAATTATTAATTTTCATCACTCCTGAAATGGCAAGCCTGTGTTCTTTAAAATACTTCCTGAGACATTTCAGAATGTCATACAGAGCCAAGACAGAGTTGGACTTATCAAATATTACTCAATAAAGGAATGATGCAGTGAGAAATTCACTGTCAATATCCATGTACCTCTCTTACAACATCTTCCAGTAGCTCGGAAACCAGCATCTTCTCCATCTTTTCATTGATAATCCTGCCAAGCTGTTCCAATCTGTCTTTCATAGTTTCTGTCACAGAATCCAATGCTTAGAAGTATAGAACCAGGGGTGCTCATAAGGGGGATTTCTGGGATACCCATAATCTGCCTTTTTTCTCTTAAAAAAAGTGGTTGGTAAAGTTGTACGTTGTATATGTCTTTAAAGTATGACATTTTATTAAATGAGTTGTTAAAAATGTAGAGTACAATATGACTAGCCAATCTGTGCCAAAGGCACATGTGTATGATACACTATGACATGAAAAACAGACAGGCAGAGTAGAAACTGCAGGTAGACAGATACCTGTACAGCAATATTAACCACATACAGACAGACAGGATGGGTTAACTTGAGTTCATTGATTTTCTTCCACTATAGTTGCAATTTGAATGTCACTAAATGTGTTATTTAAGATATTGATTTCTACTTGAAATCAATATCTTTTCTTTTCAGTGTATTCTAGATGATAATTTTTAAAGTTATGCCTTGCAAAGACAGATTAAAATGTCAAAAGAAGGAATTGTTAATTCAATCAGCAGCAAAATGCAGATGGTTGACAAATATGATCCAGTATGTGCATTTAATTCATTTTATATTGCCTAGGATATATAACTTACACAGTAACTAAACAAGATGCCCTTTCTGAAAAATGCATATTTGTCTTTTTTATTTTAAATACCACCTTAAATTTAGAAATGCATAAATAAGGTGCCCTTATTGAAAAATATTATATTATAATTCCAATTATTTTCAGATCCTTAGGGCACCAAGTCACATCTGCACATGTCTCCCCAACAGGTGACCCTCTTTTTGACACAGCACTGGCCCATCCAACTAACTGTATGTTTTCTATTAGTGATTCTCCTGATATTGGACTCCTTAAAAAGCATCTAGAGGTAAGAAAGCTTGAAGAGTCAGAGAAAATAGCTATTCTTCAAAACCGATTGAAGACCAACACTTACCGTTTTCCCTCTGGAAAGCAATATGGCAAGAATCAAGCTTTCCAAGCACACTACTTGGATAAGGAAGAATGGCTTGCAAATAGCATTGAAACAGACTCCATGTTCTGCATTCCCTGTCTTTTATTTTCCAAAAACGAAGCTAACCAGTCTAGAAAACTTTTTGAACATGACCAAATGTTCAACTGATATACAGGAGCATAAAATATTGAAAAAACATGTCGACGCAACTCAAGGTGCTGCTACTCAACTTCAAATCAGAACTAATCAGCAATTATCCATTAGTACCTTGCTAAGTGAGGAGAGAGCTAAGTGTTTAGTTCATAATAGGTCACTTCTGCGACATATTGTCAAAACAGTTATTTTGTGTTGATGCTAAACTCTTCCTTTGAGATCTCATCGTGACTGTAATGAAGTTATGCTTGCTTCTGAAATTCTAATCCTGGAAATTTTAAAGCCTTACTTCTCTATTGAGGTGAAGTTGATCCATCTCTTGCAAACACCTAAAAAATGCAAACAAAGAAGGTCTTAGGAGAATACAATATACATCATAGTGCATCCAAAATGAGGTAATCAATCTCTGTGGTCAACATATTTTGGAACAAATAGTTAATAAGTTCAAAAACAAGCCATTCACAATAATAGCCATGAAGTCACAGATGTGTCCTTGTAAGGAACAATTGACAATTTGTATTTGTTTCTTCGATCCAACTACAAACAGCATTCGTGAATACTTCTGTCAATTCATTGAATGTAATGATGGAATAACTGGTGCAGTATTGGCTAATTCCATACTACAAGCACTACAGTCATTCGCACTTGATCTGAATTTCTTAGTTGGATAATATTATGATTGAGACAGCTTAATGTCTGGGGACTGCATCAATCATAACAAAACAGTATCCAAAAGCAATCTACACTCATTGTGCAGCACATCGTCTGAGTTTGGTTGTTGTGAAATGTGCTGACATTATCCTTATTCAAAATATGTTTGGAATATTAGATAGGTTTCTTTAATGCTCATCCAAAACCCCAATCCTCTTGAAAAGGCAATCAATGATACATCACCCGAAACAAAGTGCAAGAAACTGAAATGTCACTGCAAGACTTGTTGGGTAGAAAGTATTAATGTGTTGGAAACCTTCCTTGATCTACTACAGTCTGTTGCTGTATGCCTTACCACCATAATGAGTAATCCACATATGTCGTCACGAGTTAGTGTGATCGATGCACAATGCTTCTTGTCAGCCATAACAAGCTTTGACTTTTTGATAACTTTGATCGTCGCACAAGATTGTATAGCTCTTTTTCGTCCAGTAACAGTGGCTGTGGCATTACAAGGAACAGATATCAATGTCATCAGTGGTGTTGCCATGGTCGAATGAGTTGGTGAACATCTTCAAAAGATGAGAAGCGAAGTTGAAATTAGCCACAATGGTAGTAGGATAAGGTGACAAAAATGTGTTCTTTTTGATGGTGGATAGGTCAGGAGGCTGCTGTCACCCCTGGTAGGGGGAATAAGGTGGTGAAGAGGATGCATTGGTTTTTGCATTTTATTGAACTGCTGCATAGAGAGTTGGTTGAGGTGATCACAGATTGGGGACATCTTGCATTCTTTGAGAGCATCTCCGTAGGGGAATTCGGGGAAGATGATGCCGTCTGCCTCAGCTTCTCCCGGTCTCCTTTCTTATCCACTTCTTCTACCAGCTTATCATAGATCTCCACTCCGGCTTCCACTATCCCTCTCCACGGCTCTCTCCTCCTACTGCTGAACTCCTCTCTGATCCCTTGAAGAATCAGCAGCACCGATCTGATGCAGGCCACGTACGGGCATCTCATCAAATCCTTGCTCCACCCCAATCTCTGCCTGCCAGCGCTCTTAGTAGCTTCAGTCTCTTTCTAGCCTTCTCAACGGTTTTCTCCACATGGTCTCCGAACGTCAGCTTCCCATCATACATCACTCCTAGGAAAGTAGGATGCTTCTCCACCCTCAGATTCTCCCTGTTTGATGCTGTTGAACTTCAATAGCTGGGCTGTGGAATTGCTGCAGGGCTAGTGTCTTCCATCTGTTCCTTGATGTTGGGTACCTCTAGGGCAAGCAGCAATGGTGGCACAGTTTCTTCTTGACATCCATCATGGAATCCTGTGAAGGGCTTGGCTTCTCCAAAGATGTGACAACAAACAATCTGTAGAGCAGGGGCAAGATGGACTGCATCACGATCACTAAACATACATTTAGCTACGAGAATCAAGTAAATAGCTGCATTATGTTCATAGATATTAGCAAATGTAGATTTGAAGTGGGCCAATAAGTATCTTAAAATGTTCGCAACATTTTAGTGTACATTTGTGCCAAATTTGGTGCTTGTATCACAAAATGCACAATTATTTTTAATATTTGGGCTAAGCCGTCACATTGCATGAAAATATAGAATTTTATTAATAAATTACAAATGAAATGTGAATAAGATTATATATATATATATATATTAAACCATCATATCATTGGATGAAAATGTATTTGATAAATTATCTTCCCATCCTCTTGAATTTACTGGTCTGTGGTACTATTATATTGTCCAGAACAGCAGCAGAAAACAAACCTTGGAAATAGTGTATTGCAGAATTTAAGGAAACCAAAAACATTTCAAGTGTTTTAGGACTCATTATGTATATTATTTTAGTCATTTATTTATATCAAACAGTATGTTTATTTCAAGATGTGTCTATGATTCAACCTGTCTGAAAAAAAAATTAAAAAATCATAATTATTTTATAATAATACATTATATTTCAATATTCAATTAAAAAGTTATCTATTTCATGTCCTATGTATAGAGTCATAAATTATTAACATTTGTGATCTATCTGGATTTTTTGGGATATTTATGGATTTTATTTATATTTTTTTTAACATATCAAATATTGATGGAGATTAAACATGAATTACATCTATAATAATTTTACTATAACTCTTGTTCTCATGCTATTTCACAGCACTAATTTTATTTTTTATACCACTTAAAACAAATATTTACTGTTACTTTAAAACAGACTGTTATTATTGACTTACCATAGTATAAAAAATGTTCATTTTCAAATAAAATACATTACATTCAATAAATATTGAATTACTTCATTTGAAATCTATTGTCTACTCTGTCTACTTAATTTACTCAATTTAAATGGTTTTATGTTTTTCAAACATTTTTTAATAATTCTTAACATAATTTCCTTTTTCAATTAACATATTTACATCATTAAATAATTTATTCTCTCGATCTTTTTATCCTAATCTACAATTAAACCAGCAGTGCTGTCTTTTTATCTTTTAGTTTTGTTAGTGGCCTCCAAGCTTTACTATCTTGCATTTCGGGCTTTTTTATATGCTCAAACACGACACATTTGATTAATGATGAGTATGTTTAATATATAATGGATAAAACAGATGCCTATTGTTTGAAATGATTGTTACAACAAATATTCTCTTGTAGTTATTGGCTAACCGATGCTTATGCATCCTTCTGTTTGCCGTATTTCTTCTACGATTTTGTTGTAATGATATGGGGACATCATCTGGATCAAGGTTCACCGGTTAAGAAAGGATATATGTCAATTGTAATGGATTACATTCGGAAGAATCCGGTCATGACCCTGCATCACACCTTTCTACCACTGATTTGTGCTCCGAGCATCTTGGTGAGTCGATAAATTCACCGATTTGTAGAATATCGATCGTAGAGAAACAATTTCAACAAAAGATGAACTAAAGAAATACACTATATCTTTATATTTAAGAACATTAAATTGGCTTACATCCGTGACTTCAATTTTCTTTTTAGTGTTGCTCTTTCTAGTTTCTGACTCTGATGACTCTTTAAAATGTAGCTGGCTAATAATTCCTAAAATTGATATCAATCGAATATATAATTTTTTTCTCATTTATTTCAGTTTTTGCGACGCGGAAAGGGTGCTCACATAATTGGTGTCTTTTACTTCTTTGAGGCCACAATTCCATTCATTCAAATAAGACATGTTCTGTCCAGAGTAATTACTACACTTGATATATTTCATTTAGATATTTCAATAGAATCCTTCTTTAGTATATAAATATAAATAAAGATGCAAGCATAAAAACGTTGGTCTTTTTCAGTGAAATAAAATTCAACACGTTTTTTTTAC
The DNA here is from genome assembly GCA_034780395.1 of Vannuccia rotundouncinata. NCBI lineage: Eukaryota > Metazoa > Platyhelminthes > Proseriata > Coelogynoporidae > Vannuccia > Vannuccia rotundouncinata. The sequence goes on along the minus strand of JAUZNC010036469.1, from coordinate 3,484 downwards.
TTCTGTATTTTATTGTATTTTTTGGTTATTTTTTCGAGATAATATAATTCGTTATAAATTATCTTCTCGTTATTTTTCACTGTTTTCGCCGAAGAGTTTTAGAAATGTTTTTTGTTTATTTTATTTTCAATTATATTTAGAAATTTAGTTTTTATAACTCCTTTCAGCTGAACCAAAAGCACACTCTCCTATACTCTATCAATGGCTTGGTGATGACCTTCTCATTCGGCATCTTCAGAATCGGCATTTTTGGCTACATCTTCTGGATCTTTGCCCGTTTTCGTAGTATCTCCTTGCTGTCGATCTTCGGGGACATTCCTCTCATCTGCAGCCTGAGTTCTGGAGTGCTAGTCTTGTTCCAGTTCTATTGGTTTGCTGTCATGTGCTGGGGAGTGGTTAAACACTTTCGGGCTCGGATAACTCCGCTTAAAGTAGAATAATTGTGAATAGGGAGGTGATATTCATTCGGGCATTCTTCCAAATCTTAATATCTTTTTCGTGTCAGATTAGACTGTTTTGGTAGTTTTATAGATCTATGCTTTCAATGAAATTTATATTCTCAGCATCTGTTTAATGTACTATATGTTAGAAAGTTGGATATAAATGATTTTTATGAAAACTAAAACTAGTCACATTAATTTTGTACCTTTTTCAGACGATTCATTTTTTGTTCAGAAATTATATTAAATGTTTATCATCTGTAAATATTAAGTAATTCTATAAGAAATTGTTATTTTCGAATATATTATTATCATAATAATTAATTTATATTATTGAATTAATACAATTTTAAAACTTTACTTTTGATTATATATTTGTTATATTATAAATATACTTTATTATTTTTATTACTTCTCTACTACTTTTTAGTAATATAAATATGCAATATTATCTATTAAGTTTAAAAGGTTGGGAGTTTCTGTACAGGCTAGACATTTAAGGATCATGCATTGTTTCATCGTTTCAACAAATATGATTATCCATGAGGGTCTCATCTCTAATAAAATATACTAATATATTAAATAAACACGTAGACCTAAAACTAATTCTTAATTTTTCCCTAAGTGTCACATAATGACACATTTATTAGACTCATCCCCACTTAACTGGTGCACATGTACATACATTGAATTGTAAAGTCACCCCTTCTAGCTGTTGTTCATCTGAATCCAAATATGATGTTTTGTTTGAATAAATCCATGTATGTGTTCATGTCGATGTTTTCTTAATTAAATTTTTATGATACTATAATCATTCAGTATATGATTTAAAAATGGGGAATTAATTAATAGGTTTCTTTATAGAATTTATGTAGTTAAAAATTTACCTGATGTTTATGTACTTTAATAGTGAAACACCTCATGGTGCAACATAGAAGACAAACTGTTTATTGACGTAATGGGGGGATATAAATGACATTTTTAATTGATTTAACAATGAGATTCCTGCAAATAAGTTAATTTCGAGGATATGGATATTTGAATATTTCAAATTATTTTTTTAACTATAAATCAATTCGTCTTAAATTAGACCATTAGAAAAATATTTGGATATATTGTTTTCAAATGCGATTATAACTCAACATATATATATATATGATATTTATAGAATCTATTATTTACCAAACCTCTATTACATACCACAATTAGATTAATTATTTGGCAGAAAATAATATTTTCTAACTTTCGATAAATGTTACCTAAGAAGGTTATTCATAGACTGGAAATTGATAATCTTGATCTAACTTAGTCTATATTATAATATAATTATAGAATGTGTCCTCTACATAACGTAATTTTATAGAATTAAGATCAACACCGACGAACCACTTAAAATGTGACATTTGTTGTTCGTATATATCCAATTTTAACCATTTTCTACGGATAATTATTGTTCACATGATATCATACTATACGATTTATGAGCTATTATAAATAATTATAGTTTTAATCGTTCTCTTTCTATTAACAATCTTTCTTTCTCGACCTCTAAACGTTTTTTCTCGAGTTGGAGTGCATTTCTCCAGCTTCCAGATTCGTTTTCTTTGAAGGGATAGGAAATTTTGAATATTTTTTATACATTAACAATATGCTTTCATAAAAAAATTGATTATTAGATAAAGTTGGTAACTTTCAATCACAGTACCAAAATATATCCATGTTTTGTATGTAAAGAGTCCCAATTTTACAGCAATGAATATGGTATATTTAGTTTTAAATAATGTATTGAATTAAAAAAATACATTTAAATTTTATGGTAACATAAAAAAATATATATTGGAACTTACTAGACGCTCGTAAATACATTATAACATGCGCGTGTATCGGATTTCGTTCAATCTCTTGAACAACGTAGAAAATTTAAATTTATAGCATTGTAGTATACGAACTGTCAATCATACCCGACTCTCGTAGTGAATTTGTTGTAAATTTGAAAATATTTAAGACTAGTCCAATACTTTAGGACATGTCCAAGTTTGATCCTAAATATAAACTGGTTTTATAAAAACCCTACAGGGTCCTATGGAAAAAATCCCAGGTCAACACTTAAAGTGATGTCCTGGGTATAATTGGTATACCTCGGATATAAAGTACTTTTTATGGTCCCTTGAAGGAAAGTTATAGTAGGATTATACTATATTATTCTTAGAATTTTACATGCAAAAAATCTAGTTATTTAATTTAAATATAATTCTTTATTGAAGCTGAAGGCTTACTGGAAATAATTTTTTATTGATATTGTATATTTGTTAATTGTTAAACGAACTGTCATTACATAGATATTAAAAAAATAATTTTCAAAAACCTAATTATGTAAGAGATGGTAAATTCAATCGATATATGATACACCACTGAATTAAGCTTCTATTCCATCAATTGAGACAGCCAATGTAACTGTGACGGGGACTGCGGAATGAAATTTTTATTTGGGGGCCAAAGAGTTAAATAGGCGCACATAATACATTTCCCATTTTTTCTGAGAAGAAGTTCAGAGACAGTTAGAAGTCAGTAAATCATGGTACAACAATTTAACTTTAATATATTATAAGAGTTATATAAATTATTATACAAGTTGGTACAAAGCCAAAGGTTAGATTTGATCTCACCTAACATATGCTCACGCTTAGGTGAATATTTGATCAATGTGACAATTTCTTTTGATGTTGACAACGTATCAGACAAAATTTTGCATGCATTTGTATTGGATTTTATACTCAGATTCAGAGAACGGGTATAAAATGTGTCACCAATGCTTTTGGCTGAATATATTGAATTTGTTTTCCCACGTCTGATTTTTGTCCGAGCATTGTACTCGCGCTGTCGTAACACTGCCCTCGACAATTCTTCAAGTCCAACTGCAGTCTGACTGATCAGTGCATCTTGTATGGCCTTTGAGACTGTTGCAGTCTTTATATTAGATAGTTGATAAAATCCGAGAAACGCTTCATGGGGAGTGAAATTTCGTCTATCCAACGTACACAGCT
>JAUZNC010036458.1:0-18951 GCA_034780395.1 Vannuccia rotundouncinata | reverse complement strand
TATGATTGTGGTATGATAGTGATATAATTGTGTTATGATAGTGTTATGATAGTGATATGATTGTGTTATGATAGTGTTATGATAGTGATATGATTGTGTTATGATAGTGTTATGATAGTGATATGATTGTGGTGTGATAGTGATATATAAGTGTTATGATAGTGATATATAAAAGTGGTATGATAGTGATATAATAGTAATATAATTTTTAAAGATTTGTCTCAACATTTGGAATACATCAAAAGTTTCGATAATCCTAAACTATCATTCTTAACCTTTTTCTGAGTGCAATATTTCCAATAAGAAAACATGTTTATCATACTTAAAGGGATTATAGTTGTATTTTTTTGGTTTCCAGTTTATTCGAGAATCCTCCTCTGCTGACGATAGTTAAGATGTTAATTGATGATGATCTAGAGTTTGACCTTTCATTTATGAATCTGTCCAGTCATTTCACGATATTCCATAATTCAGTGTTTAGCTGATTAATAAATCAACTACTGTGTCACATCGCATTACTTCAACGTTTCAAAATACAAATTTAAACGTTTTCAATTGGTCAGGATTCCGCCCCGGATCAAGTGGACATCTGTAAAGAACTGGCTTCTTCAATGCAGACCAAAGCGATCAAAACCCCTGAACCATCCGCAGCCAAAAGCACAATTCGACAACAATACCCTTACAGACGGCATCACTTAGTAGAATTGATGAGTCACAGCCGGTCAATAGAGTCCAGTCTTGATAACAGAATGGTGCGACGTCACATCGCATTGCCCAGTGTCTTGTTGGATAATGGGAAAAATGATTACAAGGAAAATATGTTGACGACGTCTGGTCCCCATGAAATGCATACAAAGATTGGTGAGCCCTTTTAGAAGCACAGCTGCACATTAATAAGAATTAATATTTCTGCAATTTTTTGATTCTATTAAAATAATATTTTAAAATGTTATTGGTCCATTTTACAATATAATATAAAGGCTTTCTACTTTTTAAAGAATTATTCTATTTATTACAGAAGTATGATATATAACTGAGTTTTGCTAATTGTCAGCCAAACTTATAAACTAATCATAGAATTAAGAATCTTTTATAACTATACCCACAATTTTCTTTTTTAATTACTATCGATGCCAAACAATTTAGGCATTGAAAATCTATTATATTATACTTGATTCATCAAAGTTATTAATGAACTTTAGCTGAAGAATATCTTACTAAATGTTTTCATAATTGAAACTTCGCAGTGCATTCTTATATACATATGAATAATATCAAGTAATTTAAACGAATTATATATGTTAAGTAGTCCATAACACAATAATAAATACTCATGTTTGCAGACAGCAGAGAGTTAAGAACGCCTTTTTACCCATTTTTGTTGGGTTCTCCTCCTCTGGATTCTTCCTGATCTACCCGACCCGACCTTGTCTCCTTTAGTTTGCACCCCGCTTCGCAGTAATTCGGGAACACTTGATAGTGCTTCCTCTCTTTCATTCTTTTTGATACGGCTCTTTAAGGCATGTTTAGCTTCCTCGTAGAACTCTGAGAAAGTTACGCCGTGATCGTTGCTCTTCTTATCTGAACTCCTTAGTCCGCACTTTCACAATGGGGAGTCCAGCTGAATCCAGAGTGGATGACAACTCCGAATACCACTGTTGTATCTGTGTATTTTAAACAGGGACCGTCCACGAGTTGATGGGTCTTGGTGGCTGTTTGCTCAGTTTATTTTGGGTTGTTTATTGTCCTCAGCATCTGCTTTCTCTAACTCACAATTGTGGTGTAGCAAATATATCAATATTCTTGTCGTAAAGACCATTCATTGAAAGAGGAAGCACACACTGTCATAAAGCAAGTAAAGCTTAGAAATGTTCTCCCAATTTGACCAGTAGCGCATAATTGTTACTTTGTATACATTGTAATTGTGTATAAGAGGCTATTTATATAATTATTGAATCTGAAGTAACAGTATTGGAATGGATTCTGATCCAAGCTAGATCATTTAGCATCCATCAAGATAAAGACAACCACTTAAAACCAACGACAAACACGAACAGCTGATAAGCAAAGGTTTGCCTTGAATGGCTGTAAACTTTGAACATTTGGTATTAGATCATTTCTGTTTACACTTGTTTTTTGAGAAAGTAACAATTATTTGGTTACTATTCTGAGACCTTCATCCAACATTAATTAAGATGATTCGACAATTTTCCGCCACTTCAGAAGACAGCGAACGGCCTGACAGAAGTATTGATGGTACAGCTATCTCACTTATTTCACCAGCGCGTCGCCCAAGGACTCCTAACCTACTACTTCGATCACCGAGAGTGACAGAGGAGGACACCTTGGTGATGGAGGAGGGCGCTCAAGAGGAAGAACGCAATTTGGGCTTGGAGAAAGAGTCGTGGTCATGGAAACGGACAAAGGCACCTCAATGGACAAATAAGTACGTCATTTCATTGAGGTTTTCGTCAATGTAGAACATTTTGTTTTGTAGTTGGTTTACATGATTCAGTTTTCAATGTTCAGAGTTGTATTTAAAACATAGTTTGTCATCATTTTCTTCAAAAATAAATGGAATTAATCGTATTTAGAAAAAACCAATTTTGGACATCGGTTCACTTGCGGTAAATTTATTTGAGTTGTCATACTTTGCAAACGTTTATTTGAGTTGTCATACTTTGCAAAACATTTATTTGAGTTGTCAAACTTTGCAAACGTTTATTTAAGTTGTCATACTTTGCAAAACATTTATTTGAGTTGTCATACTTTGCAAAACATTTATTTGAGTTGTCATACTTTGTAAAACATTTATTTAAGTTGTCATACTTTGCAAAACATTTATTTGAGTTGTCATACTTCGCAAAACATTTATTTGATTTGGTAATCAAACATGCCAATTGATAATTTCTGCTGTGATTTAATTTTTCAAGTTTGTTTAAATGAAAAATGGTTGAAGCATTCTTTTTTTCTTACTTCATTTTTCTAAAGAGGCATAAGTTGTTTTATTTCGTCGTGATAATTAACAAAAAACAAGTCGATACATCTTATAGCATTATTATTATAAACCTGTCAATTTTTAAAATATTCTTTTCATTTTTATTTTAGGTTCTTGTGATAATAATTAAGAAAGTTCACAATTATTTCATTATTTTTATATGAAAAGGAATTCCCCTCTGTGTTTATCAGACTAAAGGAAGATTGTTTCCAATGTGTTCAGTATATAGTAAAGATGGGGTCATTTTCATACTAGTCACAATGCATAATTCATGCAAAGTTTTCACTTAAATACTTTCCAACGGCTTTCTATATAATTAGTAAACGGCAATTTTAACTTGCGAAGGAAACTTTTCAATTACCAGAAAAATGTGTGGCATGCAATGTAAATATATTTTGATTTACAGATTTGTGTAATTCGGGAATTTAAAATAAAAAAAAGATATTTAAATATTTTTTAAAAAGAATAATACAATGTTTTGTTATGAAAAATGTGTTTTCAAATTTTGTAACGCAATATAAAAAGTGAAAATGTACTCTTAAAACATTAATTTTTATTGGAGATTTAAATGTTGTTTTTTTAATTTCTTTTACAAATATTTTATTTTTTTTAAATATATCTTTTCACTCAATTTGAGGGTTGTATATGCTTTTAATAAAATGTATTGCTATTAAGTGAAGTAAAAATGAAATGATTATTTTTATATATTTTCACATTTCACGATATACTTCTGCAGCAGAAAACAATTTTATTATCTATTGAATCTAATTTTTTGAGAGAATGTTTTCTATTAATATTCTGACTGTTTTAACAGGTCGTAAACTATCCCTACTATTTTTCTAAGTTGGGGCGTGTCTCAATTCTTCTTTATATTGGTGGTATATTATTGAAGTTATTCTTAAATGTCACATTTTCGTACCTGGAAGAAAAAAAAGTGAAATTTTTGTATAAGTTGGCATTCCTAAAGTGACTGTAAAAACATTTTTAATACTACATCCATTTCTCGTTTGATGTCTTTTATTAATAAAAAAACTATAAATTTTCTATTTTTGAATCAATCTGTCAAAATGTGGATACATTTATCACAATGTCTGCTTTATTAATTTAAACATATCTGTAGTATAACAATTTTATTTGACTCATTCTTCAACAGTTTAAAAAATGAAACATTAAAATTAAGTTTACAGCCAAATCAATTTAGGATATGATTTAATCTACAGAAAATAACCATCGCTAAACGGAATACAATGATCCATTTTTAATAGATTTGATGTACAATTCTTTGTTATACAATTTTATCTCTTCCCCTTTGATCGTCCTTGATTGATCAGATTGGATGAGGACCAGCCAGGTCCACAGACAACGGAGCCAGTTCGTCACCGCTGGAGAGACGCACTCAAGTCTGTTCACGAAGGCAGCTTCTGCCAGGTATTGTATTACCCAATAAATTACCGCTAATCACAATATTAATGAGAGTGGTAGCTTTTAGATAATTGGTTTACAATTGGAATATCATATATCAAAGTTTACCTAAAGGTTATAAAATGTGATTTATTCTGATATGAATGGGAATAATTTTGTAAGAATAATTTATTTGGTATTGTCTTTAAAGGTTATTGTAAAAAATAAAGTATTTCAGATTCTGCTTTGTATAGTTTTTCGCTGAGTTTTATCAGGATAAAAGTGTCTAACGAACATTTATTAAAAACTTTATTTTACCTTCAAGAATATTTAATATAAATCCTCAAGATGGCTTCTTATAATTAACAAAATATATTTTTATAATTAATTTTAATTTAGCTTTTATACAAGTTGAAATAATATCAAAAACTCATATTTTGTGATAGTTGGTTTATTGGTTTTCAATTTGGTGCGAATTCCATTTTTGATTCCCAAAAGAATATATTATAATATTTAAATAATCATGTATTATAACTGTATTATATTTTTATGTTTTAATTACTCCAATTTATATCCTATTTGTGTTTTTCATTTTTTAAAGTAACGTTCGTAAATTATGAAATGTTACGAAGGTATAAGAATAATTCATATTTCTATCTTGCAATAGTTAGTATCTAATTGTGTCCAAAATAAATTAATATATTTACTTCCGAAATCCAATATTTATATTTGCTTTTGTAATTTTTTGAATTAGGATTGAAAAATACGGTAAGGAAATACTTTTTCGTAACTATATTCTGACAGAAAACTCAATATATTCATTTCTAAAATTTAGTCAGGTGGTTAGATTGGGTTTCAATTTTTACCAAAGATGGTCACGTCTGCGCTTATATCGCTAACCATTTTAATTGATCAATCTGAATGTTCTTCTCTGATTGAAGTCTTTGTATCAATGAAATATAAAACTGTTTTTAAAATTGAATAGATTGAAAATTATTACAATTACAAAAAATTGATATTTGTTAAATTTTTACTATTTTGTTACATTATCGTGTTTTTCAATAAAAGCTTTTAGTTCTATAAAAAACTTTTATTAATGTAAATATATGTACATATTTAACAAATATAGGAAAATCCCTTCCTAATAATGCATTAATTACGCTATTCATGTTGCAATAGTGTTTTTTGCAAGTGGAATGAATTATGAAATAGCTGTCCTTTCATATACACACACAGGAAATTAGTTACTTCAAATAATACTTCTTATTTTGCACAATAAAAATGTTTACAAAACATTTCCTTTAAAAGAAAGGCTACTGACTTGTCTAATAAATATTTTACCATTTGGAAATAAATTTTTATCATTTCAGAAACAAGTTGAGATAACTGTCTTGTTATATCCACGATTTGAACTAGAACGATATTGATTGAGCTGTTATCAATACGTGGCTCCAAATAGGTCTATAAAAGTTGTATTACTAATTTCCGGTTGACTTTAAAGAATGGAAATAAAAGATATTTTAATTACCTCGGTTTGTTATTCCGCTGTACATCCGCGAATACCGTAGAACCAAATCCATTCAGCTTTCCAATATATAATTACAACAATAATTTATTATTTTACAACTTTTTATGCTATTTAAGAAAATTACAATCCGATAGAAACCAATTTTTAAAATGGAATTTAGTATTATATATATGCAAACATTAATTCAATGTTCTTTGTATCCATTATAGATCCTGTTTGATAATAATATATTATGCTTAATACAACTTAGATAAAGCAAGTTTTCCATACTGAGTTGCTAATAACACTTACGTTGGGGTTGTTTTTCAAAACGGAAATTAATTTCGTTTTTAAAAATGTAACTTCTCGGTTTTATATATTTATTACAATCAGTTAATTCTTCAAATAAGCTTCATATTGCTTTGCCTAAAAGCTAATATTAGTTGTCTTCCAAAAGGTTGCCACACTTCTTTCTTCTAAATGAAGTTTAAGGGGCCTATCACTGACTTCAAGGGGGCATTCTTAATAATTACAAAACCGATTAATCTTCATCTCATCGCACAAATCATTTGTAAAAATAAGTAAAAGAGATTTGTAAAGAATTTTCGATATTATTTATATATAGCCTATATTGTTATCTGTCGAGAATTTCACTGAAAGTCTTTGGCAGTTTGAGCGCTGAAATGCTTCGCGATCAATTCTCTATTGACTTGATACACAACCTTACAATAAACCTAATCCAGGATATATTTAATTTCTACTCCTATTCAATGAATGTGAGAATGTATGTCTGTATTTAATGTATGTGAGAATTGTTCGGGTTGCTTACATTGGAGTGCATTGGTATAAATCTTACAGGAAGGTTCTCTACAGAAGTACTACCCTATACGATAGATGGTTTCTTTCAGCCAATCAGTGTCCTGATTCCAACTAATATAATTGGTGAACATTACTTACTAGGAGTGTATGATAACACGATTGAGGAGACAAATTGCCAGCCATGCAGTCAAATAGTAATGAATTTAAAATCGACTTCACTGGATTTATTCTTAGATCGAGCAGTTATTATTTCTAATTAGCGTCTTGTAGTATTTTTATTACGAATCAAATTCATAATTAATTGACAGCTTTGGATGTCTTCAATTTTTATTCGAAACACATTCCAACGAAAGTGATTTGAGAATACACCACCAGTGTTCCTCACCATGAATGGACATCAAATGTCCTGGAAGCAGCATTTGGAGCGGCAGAAAAACTTCCGTCAGAAGAGGTCGCGAAACGTGACCCATTTGACCGATCTGATTACCCTAGAGTGCAGTTCTTGTGAGGAGGAGCTCTCAATTGATGGCAACTCTACCGACACCAGCGCAACTAATGAAAAACAGCTGGAGACCGAGGATGAGAAGGACCTGGACGAGTTAGACAAGATAGTCAACGACTTCAAGAACGAACAGCTCGTTGGGGATGAAGGTGACGATGAGGAAGATCTTCTGAGCACACTACAGACGGCGGACGACAAGTCCTTAGCTCGTCGAAAAGTGAGAACCAAGCGTCGAAATCGAGCCTACCGACCGCTCGAAAATGTCGACGTGAATAAAATCTTCAAGCGGATTGATCAGGACGCTATTCGTCGACATCGCCAGGACAAACAGCTCCAACTCGATGAGTCCTTGGATATGAAAGAGGATGCTAAGCGAAGCCTTCACTCGGAAATTCCGCTCAACGGTGTTTATATCGTCACCGCCAGGAATGTGCACACCATTCCCAGGGATAGCTTTCACGTGCTCAACATTTTCGAGTATCCTGTGTGTGACAGTGTGTCATCCCTCAGTGACAATGAAGAGCCGTCGTTGTTTGGAGCGGGATCTGCGGATGTTATGCCGATAAGTGTAAGAAACGAGTGTGTGCTGGGTGTCAAGGTGCGTTCTTACTCTCCATTATTATTATTTTTTTTATTGTAAGATGAAAATATCACTGATCAATATAAAATGCCTAGCTCCTTGATTAAAAAATTAATAATTTGTAGATAAACAGATTACGATATTCTAAACATACTCTTCATTTATACATTCAGCAAAAAATCTAATTCTTATAGAAATGACACAATAATTTATTTTTTCAAATGTGTACGAATTTAGGTTAATTTTTGTTATTTATATACTATTTGTGGATTGTAAACAATTTTTTACAACAATTAAATATACGAGCATGACAATAAATCCCGATATCTTAGTAAACACTACCTTGAGAATTCGTCTGTTATTGCTTGCAGAAATGTGATAATATGCAAACAAATATTTTTTAAAAAGTGCATTTTCAGATTTTAATTGATAAATCTTTAACTTACATGATAACAAATTCCTTGAGTTATTATTATTCTAGTGATTCATGTTTGAACTCCTTTATATAACACAACCTAAATTGTTACTTTCTTCTAAAAATCGTCATTTTGTTTGATTGCAAGCTTTTTTTATTAATCTTTCTTCCTAATATCCTGTTGATAGCGTTTTCAATTTATTAAAAAGATTAAATAAAAATTTTATTCTCCAAAGGCGAAATAAGTCCTTAATATCTTTCTCGCAGACAAAAACAAATGTGTTGTTTTAGGAAAGGCTCGAAGGGTACCTTCGAAGAATAGTTTTGTGTACTTTGAAATAAAAATCATAAATTGCTTTAAATCGGGGTTATAGGATACTTTCCATTAGTCGGAGATGTGCATAAAGAAGATTTAGTTGCAAGTGGACGATGCATCGGTAGTATCTACTTACAGAAATATCCCTGGCAGCACGGTGAAACCTCCTATTTGGTCTCTTTGTATAAAATGATCAACCATCTTTTCTGTAGAATAAATGTGGTGGTTTTATAGAAAATAGAACAATAGGTATGATGAATAAATATTCTTTGTATGTGACGATTGTTCAGTTTTTTATGATACGTTGAAAATTAAACAGAATTAAAAAATATTTCGGTTCACAATTCGCTAAGTAACACAATCAATTTGAAATAGCATTTTGTGACTTCACCAAAAGTCATTTTAGATATAGAAATATATATCGATCTTTGGCACAAATTCACAATGATTCATTCATAAACCTTTATTGTAGATTCGATGTTTGGAGCAATCTAAAAATGCAAATTCAACATATTTTCAGAAGTGTGTTCATCTTGTCTTGCAATTTTCTTTCACAATTTAGTACATATATCAACTCGCTTATGATAATAATCGTATGTATTTAGTACTTGTTCAAGAGAAGAAGTTGAAGAGAAATTAACTTGACTGGAGAATTATCTAAATACATGAACAACTTTTTCCTTTTCGGATTTATTATTTGATACAGAGCCTTATCATAGCTAGCTGTGTAGTTTCCATGTGAGATATTTTCATCTTTTCTTTTACGTGAAGTACATTAAAATGTTTCTCGTAAGATTTATATTATTATTTTTCCGAATGTTTCGAGAGTTAAAAAGATTTACCTGAAGTTAAATGAACTCAGGGGTAGTTTTAAATTTTTTTAGATAATATTAAGATTATATAAACATAAATACTTAAATTGCACAAACAATTGTGCGTTTTTGGTGTTATCAGATATGCACTTTAATAATGTCCTGTTTCAAATGAGTTAATGAGTTTTTCCCTGTGGATTATGTAGGTTTTGTGTACTATTATGGGTAGACATGATATTATAAAATGAATTACTTTTGCTTTGACAACACCAGTTAAAACAACATTTTTAAATAGCTAACAAAATTTTATAAAAGCGATGATAATGATGGCCTGATTTTACAATATCGGCTGTCTAAATAATTGTATTTACGACTATTTCTATTTTATGAATAAGACGGATACACAATTGTTAATTATTTATTTATCATTCACTTGGTATTGTTAATGCTTCGTTTGTTCGATAGAAATATTTTTCTACTTTCAGTTTATTTTATTTTACATTGATTTAACGTTTTTTAATAACAATTTTATTACATTTCATTACAAAATTAATTAAAGACATAATTCTATAATATTTTAAGCTTACACTCTGCTTAACCTTATAATAGTGAAAAATCGGCTGACTATATTTCTTTTTCCATATTTAATCCGCTTTACAAGTCAACAAATATATTTTCACAATTTTGTCATGCTTTTTACTGTTTTTTATATTCACTCACTAATAGTAAATAAATCAATTTCGCTCTCTACAATTTTCATCAAACAATGACTAAATGAAAAGGCGAAATCCAGGATACGTAAGCATATTTAGCAAACAATATAACGAATAATTTAACTAACAAAACAATGTGTAATAACGTTGATAGTGTAATTTTCTGAATATCAGTTAATGATCGCTTGTTCTTGACCAGTTCTAGACTCACCTCAGTGTTGGTATCAGTGGTTATGGGGTTTGGATTTGGAGTCGGTATAAAACTTTGTCTTTGACCGTCAGGATCTGTTTTGATTTTGTTGTTCGCACAGTAACTGATCGAAGTCAGTCACCGCATGTAGATTCACTCACGAAGTTCTGGTTTTGGTGCATCTTGAGACTCGTTTTAATTATCGTCCTTAAATTATTTCCATATTGAATAAATTAGGATCATTTCGATTTGCTCCTTAATATCGTAAATCACTTCTCTAGATTGGACAGCTACAACTACTCGTGCTTCACATCTATATTTGCAAAATTGTGGACCGAACAGGATTTAACCATTTTCTCTTTTTAATCGTTTTTATTTCCGACACAATTTTATTAAGTTGGCCGATCTAGATAAACATTATGACAATATCAATGGATCTACTTGGGCAGCCATAATTTAAAAGTTGAGTTTGTGCTTGACAAATACAAAAGCTACGTTGACTGTTTCAATTCAAATGTATCACAAAAAGGTATTAAATTGATTTCATATATCGATGACCAAACATGACCAAGTCGAAATACTAGATTATTTTTTAACTATTTTAAAACAAATAACTTGACTTATTTGGTGTTTCTGGTTATTAAAACTTACTTAAAAGAAATGGATTAATGTATAATTCATATTAAATTTTATATAAAATGGCAGTTTTCCTATAACGTAATATTACCAAATCTATATACCTATACTAAATTCTTATCTTCAATTTTCGATTGCAATAATATTTATTTTCACCAGCTCGCTGCAATGAACATTTTTAACCTTTTTAATTGAATTCAGCAGGCAAAATTAATTTACAATTTAAGCCAGTGAGAATTATATACTTAGACTATAAATATATTGAAGGATAAAAATTGTCACATCTTCTTGACTGTATCTGTGTGATCTGGGTTCAATATAATACACGTTAAATATTTTTTTGGTTTTAGTACCTATACCTCTGGAGTGATGTTGCATTAATTATAATTAAATAGTATCAATAGTTCTAAGATTAATTAAAAGTTATTTTATACATAATTAAAGGACGCAGAACACTTTAATTATTTTAAAACGGGAAATATTTGAGTAATGAAGATACAGACATCGGTGTATACCTTCTATATTAAATAATATTCAGTGTATATTTACTTTATTTAAACAATATTACAATATATTATTAGCATATATTTGCTCTATATAACTAACGACTAATAATTGTTGAAAGAATGGTTCTTCTCAATTTATGACAGTTATAAATCACATTTAATTAATTAAAATAAATTGAAGCGATATTTGTAGTTTTCTATATGTATAAACCCTAAGAAAAAATGTTGTCTATGAAAGATAGTTTATTGTGTGTTTATTTCTTGATTTGTGTAGAAGAAAATGATTTTAACACACCAAAGATCGTGTGCAGAGAAACTCATTTTCATTCTGAAACTCCCTTTTATTGATTTATATGCATCCAGGTAGATGAAAGGCAATTAAAAATTCTATCTTAGACGCTTCAAACTCACAGTTATACCAGGACCACCAATGCAAAATACAATAAATCAATTTAGTCAGACTTTGTTCTTTTTGTAAAAAAACATTCTGAAATAATAAATTAAGAAAGTTTAGTTTGAATTAAAATATGGGTGCATCCTAAATTCGCACAAACGTATTTGACAGATTGGATAAGAAACAATTTCATTCAATTACCGTATGAAAAAATGGTCAACATTGACAAAATAAGTATATTTCTTTTTAAATTATTATTGATCACAGTTAAATATAAAACAGATTTCAACACATATTTCCATTTTTATGTTCAACAATCAACGTTATCCATTTTGGGTATTAGTTTAGTGCTGTTTATATTTGAAGAAGTATTATTATTATCAATTAATAGTTATCTAATATATCTTTTATAATTATTTTGTAATTAACTTTAGAGTCGAATTCATAGAACAATTAGCTTACTTATCACGGGCCGAGCCCTGTTTGACTTAATCTATTAATTAGGCTCGGCCCGCTCCTGACATGTTATGGTTCAGCTGAGGTTAAGAATTAACTTTATCTAAAGAGGGACCAAAGATCACCAATGTTAAACTTTATTACAAGTTACATCGTTTTTACAATGCCCGACGAAACCATGAAGGTCAAATAATATATAAATACTTCAATTCAGTCTTGTGTAGATCTACTTTTATTACTAAAATCATTAATTTCCGATATTGCTTTCAGGTTGATGAGATGTTTGAAATTTGTGTAAACTTTAAGTACATTTAATGGAGGTGACTTTATACAGAAAGAAAATATTATAGTGAAACATTGTGTATAGTAAAACAGAATTCTTTTGATTTTAACAAATTAATTTACAATTAACCAAACTGGAAAGTGTTTGTTACTATTTTAATACAAAAGAATTAGTAATAAGAGGTGCATTTTATGGTAACAACAAACTTATTTAAAGTTCAGCAAACTTACAAAGTAGAGACCTACGCAAATTCGTTGGCAATGGATGTCAGGATCATCGAATGGTTCAATCTTTCTTGGGCCATTGTACTGCATAGGAGAGTTTTCAGTCTACGGAGAGACCTGAAAGAACGTTCGCTACTTGCATTTGTGGCTGGCATCACGACTTCGGAAACAAGCAATGAGGAATAAAATCTTTTCCGAAAAAAGCAGTGACAGTTTTTAATTCGGGAGATAATTCTGAAGTATACCCTTTGGCTGCAAGAAGAAGAAGAAGAAGTACTTCACTTTGCGAATACGTTTTGTAGTCCCCATTTTGTTGGAAACGAGACAATGCGATCCAATGCTTCAAAATAAATTTGACGTTATACAGATCTTCTACACTACCTGGAAAGTCTGTAGACGAGACTCAAATCGCTTTGGGGCTCTTCATTGACGAGGAAGTGTTGGGTCGTTGACCTGCGTTTTCTACCTTGTCCCGAAATAGTTTAAATTGCTTATCATTTCTGATAGCTTGTAGTGTGGCTACTGTGATCATCACAATCTTTTGATCCTTGATATCAGGACGGCAAACGCCGTATACAGTGTCGAAGTTTTTGTAGACTGCTTTGGTCCTTTACTCCCGAATTGTGTTAGCGACAAACAGCCAAGAAAGGAAAGGTTGTTTTGATTATTGTGAAAAAAAGTTGAACTTTTGTGCTCATTCAATTTTCCTATTAACTAATAAAGATATTTAGAAATGGATATCAGGTAAAATTTTAATTCTAGAGGGAACTTTCTATCAATGACATGCCCTATAAATGAAGTAATGTATCATCAACATCAGGGCTTCATCATCAACATCAGGGCTTCATCATCAACATCAGGTCTTCATCATCAACATCAAGGCTTCATCATCAACATCAAGGCTTCATCATCAACATCAAGGCTTCATCATCAACATCAAGGCTCCATCATCAACATCAGGTCTTCATCATCAACATCAAGGCTTCATCATCAACATCAAGGCTCCATCATCAACATCAAGGCTTCATCATCAACATCAGGGCTTCATCATCAACATCAGGGTGCCATCATCAACATCAAGGCTCCATCATCAACATCAAGGCTTCATCATAAACATCAAGGCTTCATCGTCAACATCAGGTCTTCATCTTCAACATCAGGGCTTCATCATCAACATCAAGGCTTCATCATCAACATCAAGGCTTCATCATTAACATCAGGTCTTCATCATCAACATCAGGTCTTCATCATCAACATCAGGGGCCATGTTTATTGATGTTTTATTTCATAAGTCGAAGTTTTTCCTGGTTTTAAACATGTTTAACTTTGACATTTTGATTCTATATAAACAATTGTGAATATGGATTATAAAAAATAAATAGTTTGGCCGTAATTTGTGTAATATAATAAGCAGAAGTATTCGTTGTCTACCTCACTGTAAAACGAATAATGCAATTTATTCAATAATTGTCCATTTATCAGTGGCGTCCATTCTCACGTTTTCAATAACCTTCTCTTGTTTATAAACACAGACCAATTAAATTATTTAAAACTATTTTATCGTTAATGGATTGTATTTATTAACTAAATGAGTTGGTATTCTGCCACATAACATTTAGTTGATTCCATCTCTATTCAACGTCAGATTTCAATGATCAGAAAATTCACAAAATGTTTGTTTAAATCATCATCAGTTTCGCTATGAGTCACTCCAAACTTCTGCTTTTTATCTTTTATATCAGCAAGATTTTTACCTGTTTCATAATTCTCATAGATTTTCCATTAATTACAATTAGACCAATTTATTTTATAACTCTTTTAATTGATAACTGAATATTCTCAATTCCTTTTATCAAATTAATATTCTATAAAACGCGTCGTTAAAAATATCATCAGCGCTCTGACGTTGGTAAATTCAGAAGAGTTCACTAATATGCTTTAATTTTATGCCAGTCTCAATATTGGTTTTTCTGCCCTTTGCATTAAATTACACTTCGACTTCTTCCATTGACTCCATAATTATTTCCACTGATGTTTTGCTGTTCTCAAGTATAACAATGACCGCATCTCAACACATCTAAACTCCACAAACTGCTCTTTTCGAAATGGCTCGATGTATGATGTATCGAAAAATTATATTTATAATTCACTAGCAATGTTTTTTTCCTCTGAGAAGGTAGGCATTATTCCTTCCTTATTCCTTGTTCTACACCTGGGACCAAATAATGATATACTGACAGAACGGAGAAATCATGTCCAGTTTCTTCATATTCGACTGGTTTTCTGTTGAACAAAAACAATTAATAGATTATATCTCTATTTATATAATGTTAAATCATAAGATAAGTATATTTGACGAGATACCAATTTATACATATATGTTCCGTTCGGAATTTTTATTAAAATTATAAATTTTCATTTTTAACGGCTAAACAGTTAATTTTGTTTTAAGTATCGTAAAGATCAGTTTTTGCTAAAGCACCTATGCTCAGTGTAAACTAATATCATAATCATTTGATAAAGCAATTCAACCTCTCTTGGACACTTTACCTATGAAGTGTTTAATAAATTTATTTTGAAACTTGAACACTTTTTCTTCACTGTATACGCTCTTTGGATATTGATTCTGTCCTTTATATCCGAATAAATTGTTTTGTCTTCCTGTTCTAAGATTACCAAGTGATTGATGACTGGCTAATTTCCGTTACGTAAATATACACGCCATAGACTCCTCAAATATTCTCGCTAGACTCTTCGATACTGGCTCTTATATTCTTAATTTATTTATTTGTAATTATAAATTAAATTAACTTCGAATTATTTTAGGCTACAATTAATTTTAACCATACGTTCGTGAGTTAATTATGAATAGGAAATTAATTTATTAACTACTTATTAAGATATATTTTCTTTTTTAACACAATTATTTTATTAGTTTTTCGTTTACGATATTTAAAGATATATTGCCTTCATTAGTTAAATTATTTTTGCCTATATTAGTTGCCAGTGTAATAATAATAATAACTAAATTATTGGAGCCTACTTTTGTCCAGATATCTACCGCTCTGTTATTGAAAGTATTGTAAGGGTCCATCCATCTGACATTTATGTGTCTTCTAGGTAATTGACTATCTAAATATTTAATGCATTTGTTTAGTAATCCCACAACGAAACGTAGACCGAAAGAACTATTCATATTTTTGATATTTTGAGTTATTTTGAAAAGTATTAATCTTTACAAAAATAATGTATTTTTCCTCTAAACAATGGACCATAGGTTTTCTTACTGATTGAAAGTTTCATGCAAAGAGGATAGTACACCACCTTTTGCTAAACTTATTATCTGATCAAAGGGTCATTTCTACTCAATTAGGGAGGCATGGCAGACAAATACAATGCCAGTTTGGAGATAGCACTTAGTCTTTCTGACAGGGCGAAGCAGGAAATTGAAAGATTCTGTGTTGGAAAGGGCATAAAAATATACCGTTTAATGCTGACTTGAATTAACCAGGGAACTATGCATAAGACTGATAAATGGAAATAATTTATAAACCAAATCTAAACTGTTTATATACGAATGCTTCGGAGATTAGTAGAAATTCAAATCGATACATTAGCGAATCTGAAACATAGAGTAATTACTTATTGAAAAGTTTCTTATATAAATATTATATTTTGAGTGTTTTGATGTTTCCATATTTTATTTTTTAATTCCTGTGTGTAAAGCTGGGAAAAGCTAAGAGGATCCTGTTTGTAAACAAAATCCTTTCAGCCTTGCTCTATATTTTTATAAAATAATATCCATTTCCACGCTTTTCAGTAAAAAAATACGAACTATTACATAAACAATTTTAAGTTTATGAAAGCTAATAATTTTTGCAGAATTCTAACAATTATAATATTCCCTAAAGAATTAACAATTTCTTTGTAAGGTCTTCATTATGTGATTTGTTATAAGTTGTTGACACGAAATATTTGAAGCTTTTTAATATCAAAAACAAACTGTATATTTAGGATCAATAATTATTATTAAACACATTCTGAATAAGAAATGCGAAAGTACTTTCAAAGTCATCTTAATTATTTAGTTGAGTTCAAATTGACGCGTCAGTTTCATTATTAAAAATCTTATTTTTCTATATATACACGAATGCAATTTGTGTTGATGAATTTTTTTTTGTGTGGGATAAGTTTGAATTTGTTAATTACATTAATGCATTGAGGTTTTTCTAATTCTAGATTTTTGTTATAAAATAATGTAAATAATTCAGAAAGGACTAAATTTTGAAAAATATTTTTATTAAGAGGTGTATTTGTTATGTTTTGGAACTAGAATTTATGTAGAGTTTATAATAAATAAACCCCCACAAATGGTTAAAACAGCACTATAGCAACCAACTTGAATCCCTATTGTCCTAAAAATTGGTTTCAGGTTGCAACAATTTTAGTTAAATCATAATTATAGAACAGCCATTTTTAAATGTAATAAAATATCGTATATTTCGTAAATATGGAAGATTCAATCACTCGGTAAATAAATATTTGGTCAAAATTGAAAACTGCAAATCTAAATCTATTTTCGTTTTATGCAAGACGATGTAAAAGTTTCAAATTACTTGTTGGAATCCGTGCATTACATCAGCACTTGTTTTTCCTAATTATATTTAATAATATCGCAATAATTTCAATATCACTGTCTGCTTTCTTAAATCACAATTTTTATCTGATAATTCATGTGAAACAGTTTTTCTTCCTTCTTCTTCGTGTTACCTCTTCAACTTTGACAATATTTATTTTTTAATTAAGCTTTCAACCTTTCATGCTTAATTATAAAAAAACTATCGAGAATATCGCAAATATCGTATAGAACATACTAGATTTAAATTTCAAAGTATGTACAAATATTTGAACTATGGATCAATAAACGTATACGTTATGTACACATTTATTATAGATTCTTTTTCAAACAGCAAATTGACTCTATTTTGCAAACGTTTTTTCCCTAGAAAGCATGCAAAAAATATGTGTTTAATAATTTCATGATATACTTAATATAATTATTGAACCGGTAAATTTGGTGAAGCCTCTAAAATATCTTTCCTTTTAAGTATTTATTTTTAAAGCCATCTAAGTTTTCAATCTAAGCTCTAGTAACCATCTTGAAAGATAACTTTATATCTTACATCTTTTGATAAAGATAGGTTCAGATTTAAATGTAATAATAAAAAAATATGCAATTATACTGATTTTAAATACCATATTTGTAGATTTTATTTAGGTAAAAAATGTTTAATATATTAAAACTAAATATATAAAGTTAAAATTACAATGACTCATATTTAAAGAAATAATAATATTTAAAGTTTCTAAAGAAGAAATTTATTTTCATAAATAATTGTATTCATCAATTTTATTTTATGAAGTTACCCATGATTGTATATGAAGTGAGTTACAGATGTTATTGTGAATGAATAGTTAATACATTCTGTGATAATTAACAATTTTGTGATGCTCATATATATTATCTACTGAGTAATTATAGAGTACAATTTGTTGTTATAGGTAAATTGAAATCATTTCTGAAATTAATTCATATCAACACAACTAATTATCTAAACGATAGATCTCTTTTTAGTTTGAGCCAGCAACAAAGTTATTGAAGCAGTATAATATGAAGAAATATTAAAAAAGAATCATTATATATTTATTATAAATGAAAAAATCAATTTACAAAGCAATGCTGACAACATAACCTTTTGGCAGCGAACTTTGTGTCAATATATACAATATATCATGTTTGATGTGCGCGTGTATACACCACAGAAGAAAATCAATTGCTCCAACAATTAGGACCAATTATAGCCATAACGATTAGTCCTTTATTAAATGTTATCACTTATCTTTATGACAAATTACCGGTTTAATTTATGAAGGCAGGGAAACTTGTATAGAACCATTTCTGTTCATACAATATTATATCAAGTTGATGTGTTTTTCAGGCACTGAGCGAGAGTTATTATTTCGAGGTGAATATTGTCTTGTATATAAAAACATATTTATACAGTTTTTATTCCAAGCATTTGTTTAAAATGATCATCCATATGACTACCACACTACTGTCTCATATGACTACCACACTACTGTCTCATATGACTACCACACTACTGTCTCATATGACTACCACACTACTGTCTCATAT
>JAUZNC010036447.1:1520-14487 GCA_034780395.1 Vannuccia rotundouncinata | reverse complement strand
GATGTTTCTTGTTTATTGTATAAAGATGTTTCTTGTATAAAGA
This sequence comes from Vannuccia rotundouncinata, assembly GCA_034780395.1. Lineage (NCBI taxonomy): Eukaryota > Metazoa > Platyhelminthes > Proseriata > Coelogynoporidae > Vannuccia > Vannuccia rotundouncinata. Next base: position 14,444 of record JAUZNC010036447.1, on the reverse strand, counting down.
TGTTTCTTGTTTATTGTATAAAGATGTTTCTTGTTTATTGTATAAAGATGTTTCTTGTTTATTGTATAAATATGAAGTGTATAGAAAAGTTCTCTTGGTTAGTGTAGAAAAAGGAATGAAAGAGGTAGGAAAGAATATCAAGAGAGCGAAAATATTATTTTCTACGAATAGATAAAAAATTCAAAGGAAATTAGAGTAAAGCAAAAAAATTAAAGATTTAAAGAAACAAAAATAAATTTAAAAAAAGGCCAGTTGAAAGAATTCTGGTATAGAAATGTTTTAGTTTGTAAGAGAGGAGGGGGGAGGAGGGGGGAGGGCGACACGTTGTTCTCACTTCACTGGCCGGTTGTGTTCTGGAGTGGTCTGCTGTCCTGAAGCAGCATTCACAGGCTGGTCACATTTCCCTGAAATAAAATAACCAAAATGATGCCGATGAGCTTTGAGAGAAAGAGAGATAGATTGGAGAGAGAGAGAGAGAGACACGAGGTGTCATAATCAAATGGTCTAGATGTGAGGAGTTTCACCTTGACGTGTTCTCATCTAAAAGACATGATAATGGCAGAGGGGTCATACCTGACGAGGTCTCGCGTGTGTCGAGCTCTGGATGTAGTCCGTGATGATGTTGACCAGCGGGAGCTCCCGGACATCGCGACAGTCAACGAGGGAGTTGCCGGGGGTCATGTAGAGGAGTGTTCTCTGCAAGATCAATAAATAGTGCATCGTGAATAGAGAGGAGAGTTAAGGTGTCTTGTGCTAAATATGAAAGGTCGCTCGCAGTCAGTCATGAGACAGAAAACGTGACCACAACCAGCTGGTTAGTAAAGATTAAGTCCAGCTTCCACCAAAACTGAAGCCCTTTAAACTATTCAGTGCATAAGCTATAGTGAGAGGCACGTCAAGAATACAACCGGAGAGACAATAATGAGAGGATAATCCAGCTGTACTCCGCAACGCAATTGTGTTCTGTTTGTCAGTTAGACATTCTTGAAGCACAATTAAGACTGTCAGAGAGACAGCCAAACTTTCCATCGACACAGGAAACAATAGAGAGAGGGGTGGATATCTTCAACTACAACCAGAGGTACGGAAGGGAGGTTCAGGCAGTCACCCAAATCGATAAAGGAACTAGAGGCATTATCAGCAGTTAAATAGTCTTCAACTCACCTGATCCATGAAATCCTCCAGGCTGTTGTCGGAAGCTTTCAACATGGAGTGAAGCCAGCTGACCACGAGTTCAGCCAGCCTTTTCCGGAGCTCGATCACCGGTCGAAGGTCCACTGCAAGAGAGAAAGATCACCGTTAAGCCATAAACAAACTTTGAACACTAACTAATAACAAGGCCAGCGCGATAGCTGAACCAAGTAAACACAGGATAGCTGCGCTGCAATGCACCGGATAGATGAAGGTAGGAGGAGGAGGAATGCCTAGACATCACAGGAGCTGCGTGACCTCCTTCTCTATAAATAGTTAACCACACTGCACGTAGAGAATAATCCTACCAAAGTACAGCTTTGCTTTATCATAGAGAGAGGAATGTGGCATTAACGTAAGGATCAGCGAGTGTGCACGGTTCGTAGTTGATAGTTTTGGTTCAATTAGACTGGCTTATAGCGCGCGTGTGTGTTGTTGTGGAGTCGAGCTTTCAACAAGAATGTCCAACTTGTTTACGGGGTTTAATCTTAACCATAACATCACTTACCGATGATATCTGCGCTCAGCTTCACTTTGACCAGGTCTGAGAAGAGGATATCGCTGATGTTGTCCTGGATGAATGCGTCGGCCGCAGAAGACAGCGCGACGGAAGACTTGTTCTCAATCATTTCCCGAATGTCTGGAGGAGAGAGGAGAGTTCCCTCAAATGTAACCCCTTTAAAGATGTGCAGAAAGCGTAATAACACCCTCTACTGCAATATCGATTACTGTGTGCACCATAAACAAGATGTTAGCCAGTGGATTAGGATTTGGTTCAGTTAAATTAATTGCTAAGTATTATCGATTTCATGAAAAGTGATTTAACGTATAGTGCAGATGAATTACTTTACAATATTCTGTACAGATTTTAATTCTGAATTGATGAGAATATTCGTCATTTACTCGATAAAAATGTAGCAATCTAAATTCTAAATATATTATCATAAGATCGCCTCGACAATATCCAAACACTAAAAAAGATGTTTGACTTTTGATTGCTAATTCATACAACAACTCACGTGTAACATTGGCGAAGGAAAGATTATCAACAAGAAAATCGGAACATGCCGAAATCACTCCCGGAATTTTCAGTTTCTTAGCAACGATAAACAAATGAGGGATTTCTTCAAGGACAACATCCAGCCTGAAGATAAGGAACTAGAAGTTACCAAATGTTACCATCTATAGTGATTAAAGGATCCACTCACGAATATGTGTAGAGATATTTGAAGATGACCTCAAAACTTGGTAGATGAACATCGTCGATAACCAGGCAGGTCAACATTCGATTCTCCATAAAGCTATTGAGAAAAAAGTCACTACCAGCAGCCAGAACATTTTTGTGAGCATGGAACTCCCGGTTGTTCACCCGAACGACAATGTCACAGAAGGTGTGTGATTTCTGCATTGTTGATAGTTTTGAGAGAAGAAAAGCGGTGGCAGAATCATCTTCTAGGACAAGACGATGCCCACAATTCTCGTTACTGATGTTGAGCATTGTGTTTTCAACTTGACAAACGGGATATAATAATATATATTGTGTCAAATTTATCAAAATAATAATCTTGAATATTTATAAAAAATCTCGTATGGGAATTTGTAGAAATAGCAAAAAATAATAAATTAAACTATATATTTATTCATTGTGAGAATAAAATATCTCTTTGTGAATAGACTGATTGTCTGTGGTATATTAAGCCATATTTTTTTATTAAAAAGTTTATTTTAAAACATTTAAAGTCATCATTTTCAAGAATTCTTTTGATTTATAATATATAAATGTAATTACTTTAAATCGATAGAAATTAATGATAAGTAAGCAGACAGATATTATACAGAACCAACATAGAGTCCTTCCAATTCAATTATAGCAACAACTTTGTAAAACTATTTAACTGTGTATATTTATAGAAATAATTTCATGTGTGTATATTTACATTCTAATTCTGTACAAATATAGCATAGCATGGCTATTACAAACCATCATGTATTATTTAATGTAAGTATTTTATTCAAAAATAGTTCAATGTTCAGTGTGTTCCATAAGTGATGCACAAATATACAAGGCTGCTATTGATACAAGAATACATGTTAAATCTCAAAAGTAATTATCTTATCTATGCATAATTGATCATTTCTAAAGAGTGTGAATAATTATACAATATTACATTTCAAAATAATCGATTTTAAAAAGTATTAAAATCTTTCATCAAGGATTCATATTATCAATATTACATTATTATTTTTAAATAAATTTAGTTATATTATTAACATGACTTATCAGAATTGTGAAGTATATGTTTATTTAAAAAAAACTATTGCCAGTAATAAAAAATTTAGAAAATAATCTTCATTATCTGTTAAATATTTAATATACTTGTTTCTTTTCTGCTCAAATTTTCTCAATGTTAAAAGTCAATATTCAATTGGTTATATCACTGAGGATTATTAACATTAATTGAAATAAATTTCCTATATATATAAATAAACAGTAATTATAATTCAAGATATATATTTTAAAATTAATTAAAAGAGTTGAATGATAAACTAAATTATGTCGAAGTTGGTTTAAATTAGCAGGCATTAATCAATGATTAATTAAAAAAAGCGGGTGGTTAATGAAGAAAAAGCGGGCATTAATGATTAATTAATTATAATGATATAATTAATGATTATAGAAATTTATTTAAAATTTAAATCAACATTGACATAATAATAGTAATACATTGATTTTTCAGGCAAATAATTTGAATTTGCAGGCGGCTAACGCCGCCCTGAAATATCAAATTATTTGCCCTCAAAATCAATGTATTAATGTAATATTATATATATATATCCCTTGGCAGCATATTGTAAGATAAGAAAAAATAGAATAAGCCAGGGCTGCAAATAGCTTTGAATGACCCACATTTTTGCAGTTGAACAGCCTTGTCAGGTGGTTGAAGCTAAGAGAGATTATAGCAATAGTTTACATAGGTTTATAGAGTGTGTGCTATAAAAAGCTAATAATAGCATACAGAAATTGTGACTAGAATTGAATGTAATAAAATGTACTGAAAATAGCTAAACCAGAAAATTAAATGAAAGCAGCTTTCTTCCCTGGAGTTAATGGTGGGTTTTCTTTCCCAAATAAGTTTTGCTTCCTTTGCCTGTCATCTAACCATGTAAGTGTTGCTTGCAAGGATGGTTTTTAATGTCAGCATTGCATAACAGCTGGTGTTTAAATTCTGCACTGTTGGTGTTAGAGTAATGTTCATTGTCATAGGTATGGAGGTGTTGGACAAAACTTTCTTTTGTATGTTTTCCACATTTAGCATAATTGAGCTACTAAACACATCTAGTCTTGTGGCAGGTTTTTGGGTTGTTGATTTTGCAGGGAATCAGTGTTCATCAAAGGGTGTTGGTTGGATGGTAAATGTTCAAGGGTAGTCCAAGAGTCTTCAAGAGATATGTAAGTTTCTGATTTATAATTTTGCAGTTTAAAGAGAATCTGAATCTCAATTTCTGTATGCTATTATCAGCTTTTTATTGGAGGAATTTTTCAATTTATGTACTCTATAAACCTAAGTACAGTCTGTTACTAGATTATGATTATGTTCTTACTTACACTTTTGTAGTATATAAATCTCCCTCAGCTTCTTAAAGATACCCTGAAAAGGCAGCTTAAAAGGCAATTTGGAACAATAAAAACTATTTGCAGCTCATGCTTATTCTAATTTTTTCTTTTAGTAAATGTATAATTTTCTTTTAAGTAAAATCACAGGAACTTACTATCTCAAAATAAATTTTAAAAAATGGTAGCAAAAGTAGAAGAGAGGGGGGCAGTGAAACACCCATAATGGGTAGGGTTAATGACTATACCTAGTAATATACATGTCTTTGTTGTAATAATTGTACACTAGAATTTTTGCATTTTTATCTGTTTATATAAAATTATGCTCTACATACACAAGATCTTGTCAATAAAAATTATAGAAAAAATTTCTGGTAATATATATATATATATATTTAAAATTTACTGAATTTTTATTTATGCTTATATAATTATTAGATAATGGCTCTTGAGTAAATATTAACACACGTTAATTAAAAATTAATAATTATGCTTGGACTAGTCCTGTTTAATGGCCATTGAATTAACCCAGGTTGGTCTGGGTGGCAGGATAACAGCCCCTTTGTTATTGTTAAATAAAGGTATTATAATGAAAACATAATATTAATTTTTAATTAAAATTATATTGCTTACATCATGAGATTTATATGGAATATACTGAATATAACTTACTTCAGAATTTAGATATAAAGTAATTTTATGATGGTCCCTTGAAGGTATATGTTTGTAATAGTTGGATTTAATATACTGTATATCATGTATTTTTTCTATGACAATTGGGCTCTGTACACAAAAGAGAAGAACCTAATTTTTCAACAGCAATTATTGCTAAGATTTTGGCCATGCAGATCACAAATTATATAAATAAACAGATAGAAAATAGCTAGATTTTTGGGCATGCAATTGCCATAGAAAAAACAATCTATCTAAAATGTCACATCATTTGTGTTTGGGGTCAGAATGCAACAGTATGCTTATATGCTATATAAATGTTATGTACTATAAGCAAATTTGTTCTTTTCAGAAATGGAATGTACTAACAACAAACAATTTGAATGGTATTATAAATGGTTCATGAATTGGACAGTTATGCATGTACTATCAATGAATTTTAAATAAAAAAGATTAATATAATTATAACATATGACAGCAAATGATTATTTTTATTAATCTATTTGGAAAACATTTATTAAAATTATTTTTATGTTTTGCAATTTTATGTCAACCTATTATATATTCCTTGTTAGTACTATAATCTTGGCTGTTCCAACAATAAAAAACAATAGGTTGACATAAAATTTCAATTAATAGGATAAGTTGATTTAATATTTCAATAAAATTTTGATAAACATTTTCTAAATAGATTTAGAAAAATAATCATTTGCTGTCATGTCATATATATTTATATGTTCTAATTATGTTAATCTTATTTTATTTAAAATTTGTTGTTGGTATAATAAATGTGGCTGTACGAAATATTAATTTAAAATGACTTAAGATAAAACATAGAACAATACAATAGTTAAATTATTATACAATAATTATATATACAATTAAACAGTTGACAATATATATTATATATATGGTATATATGCTATAATATGTAATATATTAATTTTTTTTAATTTGTTGTTGATACAAATTGTTTACAAATGGGGTGTATTATCAATGAATTTGTTGTTGGTACATTCTGTTTGTGAACCATATAAATTTGTTTATGGTATATAAATAAATACAGCAAAATATGTAGCATTGCATGGTCCACACTGCCATTATTATATTGGATGGGGGGGGGGGGTGCAATCATGCCACCCAAATGCTTTTAACCTAACAACATATCATAATATCTCCAAAAATGACTTTTCTCTGTTAAGCTATATGAATAGAAGTCCTTTACTTAACTATGATCAATATTATAATTAAATCCATTAAAGATGCAAAAGAAAATGACATATGTACTTTGATTGAACAGAAATCTTTCCTAGTGTTTTGTCAAAAACTGGGTAAAAAACCAACAGGCACTCAATTAATTAACTGACAAGCTAGTGCCCCCCAGCCGCCCCCCCCCCCCTTCCCGCCTGCCAGCCATGCACTGTAGATAATAATACATTTTTTAAAAATTATTTTCAATAAATTATATATTAAGGAGTAAATTTCGAATCGGAAGCGAATGTCAATATGATTTTAAATTGTCTTACTTTTATAAGGAGAAACTGTTTACCACATTCACGTTAGACTGATTTCAAAAAACGCACTCTTTACGTTCTTTATATTTAGCTTAGAAAAACAAAAGAATTATATTTCTATTTTTTATATGTATATGAATATTTTTAAAAACAATGTTTAATACAAGACCATATAAAAACTTTGAAAATAAAATTAATTAATTTCAAAAACATTTCTTTGCAATAAACTTTAAATGTTTTTTGTATTAGATATAGGTGTTAATAGTATATTATTTTTTAAAGTATATCAGTTAAATATATATATATATATCATAGATGCTGAAATAATATTTATATAATTATATATATATATATAATAGACAAATATACTTAATAAATATACTTTATATAGATTGCTATATATCTATATAGGAAATATTTCGTCCGTTTTTATATTTGATAGAAAATATTTATAAACATTAATATCAAATTATTAATTTTTCTTTAAACTGTATAAAATAGACTAAGTAATATTACTAACGCACGACTATTAATAATTAGAAATTTTTCATGATTTTTAAATATTTTAAAATGTAAAATATCTAAATGAATTTTTTTTAAATATTGAATTGTTCTCATTGATATAAAAGTATCATAGAAAACATAACGCATATATATATATATATAGTAATAAGCTGAAACAAAAAGGTAATAATTATAACTCATTATCAGTAGATTAGCACATATCGTTTGAATAAAGTAACAACTTATATTTTAAGTATTCTTTTATGTTTCTTTTCATAATCAGTGTATTGAATTAGGATCTTAAGGAACAAATTGTTCGAGAGTCATGCTCATAAACAATAAAACGTTCCAGAGAACTAAAAATCAATAAATACTTTTTTGAGCCAGTTCATTATAGGCGCGTTACAAGAAACCTTCATAAAATTTCGTTTAATGAAAAGTTTAAAAAGTTTAATGAGGGCGCAGGGGCCACCACCAGTGTTTATATAAACTCTTATTTTGATTACCTATAATTGTTTCTTTAATAATCTATTGCAAAAGTAAAATTTCACTTACAGTTTCCGTCGTAGGTCCCCCACTCCCGCATTATTTCAGTTATATTAAAGGCATTAACTTCATTGCCAATTTCTCTCCAAAGCCGTCTACCCTAAAAACACAATCTACAAATATGCGTATGATACCAACCTCAGCATCACCCTCCCTACTACTTCAAATGATGAAATAAACTGTTCATCAGAAAACTTCAAAAATGGTCGGACAGCAATTGAACAACACTAAATGAAGAAAAACCTTCGATGGCGACCTTTCTTTCAAAGTACATGTGTCTACGAAAAAGCTCAAGAACTTCCGCCTGACCACCCTCGGTACACTTCTTTTCAGGACCAAACTAGACACCGGTTGGCAAGAGATAGCTGGAGGCCGGCAGCTTGCATCGAAGTCGAGCGCTTTGGTACGCAATTCACTGACAGCTACACACTACCTCAGGAACTCCGGTGTCCCTCTAAACGTTTGCAGACAGTTTGTCTCTAGCCGATGGCAATGCGGACAACAGTAGCGCAGACACCCCAGATCAGAGATAATATCGCCCTAAGAGACGGTCACACCACTCTCATTTGGACACCCGGCCATATCGGAATCCCAGGAAGTGAAGCGGTGGATAGATGTGCCAAGGAAGCAGCCAGCATCAAGGACCCACCTTATCGGCCAATCTCTATGTAATACGCCAAGCAGACCATCAGCGCAAAGATCTTGGACGTATTTCAACATGATAGAACAACCAGCGTCTACGAGAGTCTATCGACTAAGAGGGATTAAAAAGTTGTAATCTGCAGAGCAGAAGCTGTCTTCCTGGCAAGGCTACGTGGTGGACACTGTCATCTTCTCAACCCCTCCGTCAGTCCAAAGTGCTCCCGCTGTAACTCGGCGGATGACACCATCGAGCATTGGATGCAAGACTGTCCGGCCCGTGACATGATCCGGCAAGATATTTCCCCTTATGTCGGTTTTGGGCAACAACCCTGCAGGGACCCTGGGCAACCGCTCGCGTGTAGCGTCTGGGCCCTTAGCCACTTAATCAATAAATCACAACACCAACGAAGACAAAACACATGAAAAATCATCTCAAAAATAACTGCAAGCCTAATTACGCAGCCTAAACAATATTCCCGAAAGTAAAGAATTCTTAAAAATCCTGGTCATATCTTCATTTCGCTTTGTATAATACTCATCCTCAAACCCCTCGTCAAAACATCCGAACGTCTGCGGATCTCTCCTCTACATCGGTGCGATTCGACAATTTTATGCACAACTGATAAACAAAACTCCTCTCATCGAATCATATGTGGGCAAAGCTGCAACAAAACAAAAGGCATTGTAGCTATCTTAATTTGGGGAAAACACCCCATTGTACAGCTATATTTATTAAGAGACTTGAAAAAAGAAATAGGCGTAGAAACAATTTTTATCAACTGTTTTATTGTTATCGAATGTTAGCCATGTAATACCTGTAATTTTCGCGACTTTTGTGTGCAACTTATAAACATGTTCGCGGTTTAGAAATTATTGTATATATTACAGGATACTAAAGTCTAAAATTTCATAATTAATTATACTTTTTATACCAACGAAAATATTTTGATTAATTATTTAAGAAATTCAGATTTCAATTAATTGGAATAATGAAGACAGATAATTCAGTGATTATAATTTGTATCAATACCTTTTCCTTCTATTTGTCAAAATTAAAGAAATATAATGAAAGCTAGTACTGAAGGCCTGATAATAAATTGCATTTTTAGAACACTTAAATGAAAAGGACAGATTTATAATCAACGAAATATTTATTGGTATGATAAATTTGAAGGCCACATTGATTCTTGATGTATAAACAAAATGATTATTAAAATACTTCTGTGTTCCTATTATACTTCAGCAATGACACACTGACACTACTGCTCAGATGTGGTGCGATATAAGGACATATAAATATGAAATCCACACGTAACCAATAAGACAAAAGAATGCAAAATATAAAATGTTAAGCGGTTAAAGATATTTAGTTTATGACAAATAAGGAATACGGGCAGTATAGTAAACTATAAAATATGATATGATAAACATTGTTCACAGCCAAAATAAGTAGACTTGAGTGAGTAAAGGTGTGATAAATAACTAACAAAGAAACAAAATACTCACAGTAAAATAAAAAATACCGAAAATGATTGGGAAATACTGGCTGATGGACCATATCATAAACCTTCTTATAAGTAGAAATTAAATAAAGATTTAGAAGAATATTTGAGTCATAACAAAGAATACATGATCAGTATAAGAAAACATCCACATATATAATAAAGGTACAATAACAATATCGTACAGTTTTTCTGTAATACATGTTTAGATAAAACGGATGCAAAAATAAGACAACTGTAATATTAGGATATTCGTTAAACTAAAATTATTAAAATTATTACAGTTATTAAATAGGAAAAATAATATAAAGTGAGCAGCCTTTAGATAGGCAACAAATCAATGATTGATTAGTATTCCCAGAGTTAATTATAAAATATATCATTGCCCTATCGAGAATAAATAGATCTTTAGAAGAGGGCTCAATTTGGAGGGTTATTAATATGTATTATCACAATTAAATAAATAGTAACTTATAATAAATCAAACGGTCATAGCACTAAAGAAAACAACTTTCTGGATCGTACGGCATATACAGGATTGTAAGGGATCCCATAGGATCATACGGAATCCCACAGGATCATAAGGAATCCCACAGGATCATAAGGAATCCCACAGGATCATAAGGAATCCCACAGGATCATAAGAAATCCCACAGGATCATAATGGATCCCACAGGATTATAAGGGATCCCACAGGATCATAAGAAATCCCACAGAATCATAAGGAATCCCACAGAATCATAAGGAATCCCACAGAATCATAAGGAATTCCACAGGATCATAAGAAATCCCACAGGATCATAAGGAATCCCACAGAATCATAAGGAATTCCACAGGATCATAAGGAATTCCACAGGATCATAAGAAATCCCACAGGATCATAAGGAATCCCACAGAATCATAAGGAATCCCACAGGATCATAAGGAAAACCCTCAGGATCATAAGAAATCCCACAGGATCACAAGGGATCTCACAGGATCCTACAGGGAACACATTTTTATGTAAACAGGGATAAGGGTTAATTGTCGTTTTCTTTTCTTTGGGAACAGAAACTACAGTATTACACAAAAATCAATAAATCTCCACACACAATGGGGAAGAAAGAGATAGAGGAAAAGGGGTCTCCTATACATTACAATACATTGAAACGGTGTTGTGGATATATCGCTCATGTAATTGATCAGTAAACGATCTGTTGATAAAAGTACCCTGCACACGTATTTCCTAAATATGTACAAACTAATGGATACAACAGAGGGAAAGAATAAAGAAGAGATGATAAACTCTTTGTGCTGCTTAGCTGCAATGAGAAAATGCTACACAACTATCGTTTGATATAAGAGGCAGTTAACGTAGTGATATAAAACTGAGGTAGGACTGTACACTTGAATAAACATTAATCTACACTCTTCACTTCTTCTTGGGCAAGCGATCGGCCGGGTCTACCCACACCTTCTTCCCGCCGCGGTACACATAGCGGGCCACTACCCCGGTGGTGGGGGCACCATTGCCAACCGCATCCACGATGTCAGAGTGTTTACCTCCGTCCATCACGGGGACATGAATCGTCGACCTAAACCGGGTGGACACGGCATAACCGGTCTCCTCGGGCTTAATGCGAGCTGGTTTGACGGTCTTGTTGGCCCCCAAGGTGTGGTGTTTCCCGGCAGCATTGCCGTCAGTGACAGGAGCTTCGCCGTACTGGATCAAATCCCGCTGCAGCGATATCCGCGCCATGTGGCCCGCATTGCTGCTCAGCCGGTTGGAGGAGGACCGGTGGCCGTGGAAGCTCTGGTTGCGGAGAACCACGCCTGGTTCGCCGTGTTTGGAGGCCCGCTGCAGGGAGGTGGACCTTCGGGCCGATTCTCTAAGTGGTTCCTGGAGGAGCAGCAAGGAGGATTATCGAGTGGTTGCAGACGTGAAGAAGAGGGGGCTTCACCCTACCTGATAGAAGGTTCTGCGTCGCGAAGGTTCCGACTTGGGCAGCGCTGCCCCAACGCCCGCCTCAGGGTCCAATCCCGGCATCACGATGGAGGGGGGCAGGTCGAGCCGGGCCAGGCTCCAGTGCTTGCTGTTGGGCGGCGGCTGGCAGCGTTGCATGGAGGACCGGCGCTGGTAGAACAGGATGTAGGCGTCAGACGTGGCCACCTGCTCGGGAGCGATGTCTCTGATCTTGGCGTCATCGAACCAGCGCCACTTGAGGTCGAGCGGGTTGTGACAGGAAGCGGTGTAGTGGCCGCTGGCTGGCGGGCCCGTGTGGTTCGTCACGCTCACGAGGTCATACAGGTAGTCCTCGGTGATGGAGCAGAGGTCCTGCCGGTCTGAAGTTAACAATTGGACCACTCTGAACTCTAGGTTAGCACTAAATAGGTATTATAATGAACCGACAAGACAGTGTTATCCGACATTGAGGTCACGTGCTCCAACAATCATGAAACTATGTCAGAAGTTGAAGTGTTCGTAGATTACACAATCATCCTTAATGCAGCATAATTGACCAATTGACCAGATTATCGCAATGTGTAAGCTTTGTACAAGTAGCAGTGTACGTATTGAACTGCCTACATTTACCACCTTTCCGGAATATTGGTATTTAGGATGGGGTTCCTTTTACACCTTCATATCAACTAAATCGGTGTCTATGCGTTTCGCATAATTGTGTTTTGTATAATTGTGTTTTGTATAATTGTGTTTTGTATAATTGTGTTTTGTATAATTGTGTTTGTATAATTGTGTTTT
>JAUZNC010036436.1:0-18961 GCA_034780395.1 Vannuccia rotundouncinata | reverse complement strand
ATGAACTGATTGTGTACAATAGGGAACACCATTAACTGATTGTGTACAATAGGGAACATCATGAACTGATTGTGTACCGTGACATAAATTCCGCGTTTTATAATTATTTAGGACTAAGTTTATGGTTTACCAAACTGTTTTTCGATTTCTTTTGCTACTGATGTAGAAAATCCGTATATCTGAAATTCATTGTCTGAAGCGAAACATGAATTTTGCTATATTTTTAAACTATATTTAATTGCATCATACAATTAGTCATTATGCATCATACAAGAATTAGAAAGGTATATCTGCATTTTATAAAATAATCTTTAATAATTCTTTTTGTTAGTCTCATTAGCTTAACTTTTTTATGAATGTCATACCCAAGCACTTCATTTATAAATGATTGTGTTGTTGTCCTACAAATTTGCACTCGAACAAAAATATGTAAATCGATTTGTATGCTTATTGACTGTATTTACCTACTTCTTAGTTGGTAAAGTAAACATTGGACTCAGTATATTCCGCGTTGTGGATGTGTCTAAGGTCGAACATAATATTAAACGAATGTGTTCGATTTTTGTTTATGTTTATTGAAGTTTTTTTATTGTAAATTAAAATACCATCGATAGAGCTTTTACATACAGTAAATTATTTGTGAACTCTTGTTATTGAGTATTCGTTATTTTATTTGTATTGTTAATATCATATCAATTTAATCTTTAGGCATGAATAACAGCCAAGTTATCGACGAAGTTAGTCGTGGATACAGACTGTTGAATCCGCATGGAGGAAATGTGGAATGTCCCGAAGATCTCTACCAAATAATGCTCAAATGTTGGGAGGCCAAACCAGAAAACAGGTATACCTTTCAACACCTTAACGAAGTCTTTGAACATTGGCTCGTCAGCACCGAAACACAATACCTTGATAATCCAAATGTCTGAATCATCTAGTTCATAATTTGACATTATAATTAAAACTATTGGTTTAAAATCTAACTTGGCTTGTCGTATAATTATAAGCTTACAACTATTATACGACAGTGGATGATTCTGTGTAGGATTTGTGTATAATCTGTTTTCTACCAGCCGCCTGTATAAACTATTATCGATCTCATTGTGTGTTACACAATTACATTGGACTCATTCCCTGCTTCTTCGTCGACCTGGTGGATATGAACGATGAACTAACTAACTCAATAACACTCGTTTCGTGTATAGAGAGCATCCATCCCTCTTACCTTACTATCAACTCAAAATCGTAAATATTCTTTCTCTGTATAACTTGGTTCACACTATAACAGTGTTGTATCCACTTTTCTACTTTGTATATCAATTATTGTCCTCGAATCAGGTTAAACCCAAATTTGTTTGTCTGCTGTTTACTTCATATAGTTACATTCTATATTTAACATAAATTAACTAGGCATTACTTAATATTTCATTATAAAACCTTGTATGTTTATTCTATCTACATGTCAACAAATTTCATTAAATAGTTTTTCCGGCTTTTAATAGTAAAATCTTTCCAATGCGAATTAATGACGTCTATTTTGTAGCTTGTAATACCTCCGTTGAACAACTATTTACTTCATTTCATATATTTCCCAGTGAAATTCTTTCTTCTAGGCATGACTATCACTGGCGTATAAACCATTTGTTATCAACTAAATACATGTCACATTTCTTCTTTTATTATTTTCGATATACTTTTTCTGCCACGTGAACAGCATTTTTCTGAGAGCTCCAATTTTCAACTATATTTTACAGTAACGCATGTGTAACTTTTGTTTCGGGTATTATATTAAAATTTATTCACATGTTTTGAAGACGAATATGATCATGTATTGTTTTTAAATCGTAATCTGATTTCATATGTATCTTTGTTATTTTATTTATAACGCAAATCTAATTTTTATCAACGAAAGTCTTTGATTTTAGGTAGTACCAATATATTTAATGTTAAAATTACCCTTTCTATATATACAAACATGTTCTGTGTAGTATGTCCGGTTGTTACAATTTATACTGTTATCATGCAACATGGAATGTATTAATAACTATGCATAACATGCATTTATGTCTTCTCTATATTACATGCTGCCATTGTTCACTTGTTTCCCTTCGTTTTTATCTAATTTAGTTATGTACAAAGTGTTTTCAGTTGTTTTCAATCCTATGCAACCTTCAGAGTTGTGTATTCATTTTCTCATCCTGATTAACCTGTTCAGACACAACAATTTGCTATTATGTGAGCTTCTACTTATAATTGATTCCGCTTATCAACAACAGTATATCTGGTTTCTAAACTTAAATGTTTCGAACTGAAAAATGTTCTTATGCAAATTAATTGCAATAATTATGAGAAGTTTTAACAATTGTCATTTAATTAATTAATGGGTTAGATGATTTAATATGTATTTTAAAGTATATTGAGATAATTATTAAATTGTAATACCTAATCATGATTAAATTTGATTTTCGTCTTATTTGTCTTGTTTTAAATAATTTTAGAAAATTATATTTCAATAAAAAAATTATAGAAATTAAAAAATATTAAACAAGTAAATTATGTTTTTCAGTATAGAAATGAATTACCATAAATTACGTATGCTATGAATCTTAATTGAAAGGAACTATTTTGTAATCGAGTGCGTTTTGGATTTAATTATTTTGGCTTGTAATTTTATTCCTTGTAAATCGAGGTATTCAGACAAAATTGAAATCTCTTTCTTTATTACAGTATATAATCCGGTTATAAGATTGAAAGGACTGTTTAAATTGGCTTTTTATATAGTGTAAGCCTTATATTTATATAGAAAGCTTGTCAGACTTATTATTTTGCTATAAGCAAGTTTTTATACATTGTAGGTATATTAGGGACTATTCTACAAATTCTTTTCATAATTCACATCAGCCGGTGTTCTGATTAGCCATTTTTTATACTATTATATCAATAGGCAAAAAATCTGTGATTCGATTTGTGTTCTGATGAGCCAGTAGTTCCGATTAGCCAGAATGGATTGTATTTTAACAATAATAAAGAGTAATTAGTATCAATTGGGAATCGGGACACAAAAAAGGTAGTAAAAGTGGGGTATAGGGCAAATTAACATTTTACATAAAGAGAGATAGACAGAGTTCACAAAAGAACGAATACAAAATGAAAAACGTACATATAAGCATATATAATTAGGATAGGAAAATTAATACATGATACTGTTGCGTTTGCACATAATTATATTTAAATTTACAAAATATTGTATAATAGCCTGGAACACAAAGTTGTTTTGCAGTGTGGTAATGTAAGTTTATTTCTAAGACCGAATTTAGGAATGAATTAGTGAAGGGTGTGTCTATCATGGAAGCATTTCTTAACCAATCTTATACTTTGTGAATTCCGTCTGTGATCTAGGTCAGGCAGCTGATTCAGAGCATTCTGATCCACAAATAATCCTATTGAATATATTAGGTAGTTTCGTAAAAAATTCGTTGTCACACTATATTTTCGATAAATAATAAATTTTTATGTAGATAAAAAAAATAATAATGTGCAATTAATCGAAATTTATGTTTTGTTTATATACATATCATACACTATATTAACTTCTAATAGATTAAAATCATGTATATCGTTTATTGTTTCTGGTTTATAGTTTCTATGAATTGCAAAAGCTGATAAATTTTAATAAATGTACGTTTTGTATATTTATGAATTACTTTCCTGCTGATATGCAAATACGTGCGATGAATTGCGTTCCTGATAATAGAACCCAATTCATCGCTTGGTATTCGTCAGTTGAACGCAATTCGTCGCCTACAGAGCTGTTTTTCGATGATGTTACCAACAAAGGTTATGAAATCATTCACTGCATTCATCGAATTCTGCATTATCGTATAGGAAACGATTAGAAGAGATCAGCTATAGGCAAAGTGGCTATAAAACATGAAGACGATATAAACCCTGCAATCTACGTAGCGTCCACACTTATATATTAATGCCATTTGCGTTAATGATCCTCACGGAGATTGCATATGAAGCATGAAAGTCCAGTTCAGCGGAAAAAGCACGTAAAAACGCATTGCGTGGACGCGGTGTAATATATGAGTTATATAAAAGCGATTATTTATAAACGTATGATGCAAGATGGGTGACAGTCGATTACCACAGAACAATTAATAATGTATCACACAATTATGACCTCAATCTTGTACTAGGAATTAATCGTCCTACTTATAATATTTCTATGGTCTTACTACAGTGACGCGCTAATACGCATTTGATCTACAATAATATATATATATATTAATTATGTTCTTCAAAATAATAGTCAATCATTTCTTCTAGATAACTATCTGAGCTGCTGAATACTGTAAACGAAAATTTTGCCTATCAAAACTCATTTTAACCCAATAAATAACCTCATATATTGAATAGTGATCCAGAAAAGTGCAACAATACAAAATCATAATTTTAATTCAAAAGAAATCCCCCAGTCTAATTAATAATTGTATTTGCAGAACAGTCAGTAGAACATAGACAGATCTTATATTCAATATATTTTTTTCTAAAACATTCTCGTATATATGTATAACATTTTTTTACATATTTGAAATTGTGGCTATCATATTAAACTACTTTGAAAATAAATCAAAGACGCGTGTTTATATTAAATAATGTGTAATTTCACATGGAATGTGTTGCTAATACAAACAAAATACTTACTTTAATTGGTTAAAATAAATCGCCGAAATTTCAAATTATATTGTTTCCAGATTATCATTTCCTTGAGAGTCACCATATATATATATATAATACTTCCACAATAATACATTTGTATGTAGCTTTTTAAACTGAATACATTTATTATGATACAAAATTTCAAATTGCTAAAATACAAAATATTAAAAAATATTATGATTATACCTACTGCAAACTGTTAAAACTAATTTTAATTTGTTATTAATTAGTATAGCAGAATCCTAGGTAGGGATTCTTTAAGCAGGAGGCCAAATTTAGCAAAAAAGTATAATATTTGAAAATATGTCTGTAAATAAAATAATTTACAACATTAATTTTGTTTTGTTTTATTTCATGAATAAAAATAAATATCCAATTATCTTATATTTAGTATTAAACTGACCAATAAATATGTTCTATCCATAGATATAACAATAGCCAGGTTTTTTGTATACTTTTTAAATGAAATCAAAATTACAAAAAAAATTCTGTGATTTTTCTGCTTGTTTTCCATAATTCTGAAAATAATTCAAATTATACATGGATTCTTTAGGAATTTCCAAATTACAATTTTTTTGTTAAGCCCAAGAAAAGGGCATTGGCCACTCATCCCAGGTTTCCTGGATAAATCTGGAATTTAAAAAATCTCAGTCTAAGGCAGGATAAATTCAGGATTTAAATACTTAATTTTGGAATTTATCTGGATTATTCAATAGTTTGTATTAAAATAAAAATATAATAATACTTATATACTGCATAAGCTATGTTGTGTATGCTACCAGCTAAACAAGACACCTTAACCAAAAAAATTGTTTTTAAACAATAAAGGAAAATAATAACTATAAATTTTATTATATCTATGTCTGTGCAGTCTGCAGATTGATCACTTTTAATAATAATGTTTACTTTGTGATAGTACTTAATATAATATAATATTGAATTATTGTATAGGTACTCAAAATATTATGAATTAACCCATTTGGTATAAATAATTGCTGTTACAACAATGACTGTTATATAATAACTATATGTTATATTGTTATAGTTTTCATACCTTATATAATAATTTAGATAGATTGCATAATTGATTGATGTAACACCCATACAACCATTTTATGTTCTATTGCTGTATAGAGTATGTACGATAAAGACACTATACTATGCTTGCAAAACTTGCTATTAAATGAAGCAAATTGTGTTTTTTTGTATTTATATAATTCTTTATTAATTAAAATGTTATGTCTGTTTTACACATGACCAAATATATTATAATTTTGCACAAGAGACCTAGAAATGTGTTCTGTAAGTGTACAGTTTATGCATGTCCAGTTTATAGAACTATTTAACATAGAAAAAATAAAGTGTCCATTCTTGTCAGAGTAATTTTTAAAAACTATTAAATACATTATTAAAAATGATGTATTTTGATTTTAAAACAACAATTTTACTCTAATAACCATTGTGTAATCATATTAAAAATAAAACAAGATTATTATTGTTTTATACATTGACTAAGTAAAGTAATACAACTAATTTAAAATGAATTGCTTATGTTTTTATAATGGCAGTACAATATTACATCCATTGATCAATTAAGACAATGCACTTTACAATAAATAGCAAAGTATTTTGGTTGAATATTCTTAATTCTAATAGCTAATCCACTAATAGATGCAGACATATCACATTTAGCCAGGCTAATTAGAAAAAGTAAGTGGGCAATCACCTACCTTGCCTTTTATGTGGTTCACTCTCTGAGTACCTACAAATTTAAATTGGACAGGTATAGATGAAAGAGGTTTTCAGTTAACTTGGAATGGAATTCTCAAATCAATCAGTGTCAAAATATTTATAATTTTTAAGTGATTAAAAATGTAAATAACATTCTTAAAAATCTGAATTTTATAATACCATTGGTTATAAAAGTAACTATGTTTGCTGATATCTCAATTTATATATTCGATTCAATACAAGTTCAACAGCCATTTTGGTTTTTTTAAGATGCCTATTTCTTTTCAACCAAAGTGGTTACTTGATTCTGAATTTAAAGATTGGCTACAGAGAGATGATAAATCTCCTTATGTAGCTCACTGTAATTTTTGCCATATAACATCTAGTATTTCATCCATAAATATCACAACAATGGGTAGATCTGCTTTCACTTCACACAAGAAAACCCCCAAACACATTAAAAATTTTGAAGTGGGAGCAAAGTTCTCAAAAATGCAACCCTCAATAGGTTCTTTTTGTGCTTCAATTATTCCCTACATTTCATCTGCTCCAACTGCTTCCACTACAGCTTAACCAGGTACATCCACAGAACCTAATATTACAGCCACTTATTTTTCTAAATCTGAAGTAACACAAGCTGAAATAATATGGACTCTGAAAACCATTGAGGATAATAGGCCTTTCTGGTGGCATGACAAAATTGAGAAACAGTTTAAGCAGATGTTTTCAGATTCTGCAATTGTACAAAAGTTTACTCTCTGTCAAACGAAAATGATATACATTTCTTTCTATGGATTGGCACCCTATTTTATTTCATTGTTAGAAGAGAAAATTCATGAAGAACCATATGTTCTCCTTTTTAATGAAACCATGAATGAAGAGCTGCAACAAAAACAAATGAATTGGTGAGTAATTTTGTTAATACTATTTATAAGCTGTGTTTAAAAACAAGTGGCAATCAAAATACAAATTTATTGAATAACAATACATACAACCACTCTTGATGTTAATACAATATGAATTAAATTTTTTTATCCTTTTTTTTAGTTTGCTTCGTTTTTGGAATGATGATAAAGTTTCATTGCATTATTACAAATGTACATGGTGGGGTATAGTACTGCGATTGATCTGTATAATGAAATGGAGCAAGTGGTTGAACGATATATTGGGTACAGTGGGCTTCTGCAAATCTCTATGGATGGCCCCAATGTAAACTGGTCATTATTCAATAAGCCTAAAGATCATATCAAGGGTAAGCTAATTGTATTAAACTAAATTTAACTGTCACATTAGATAAGTTAGTACTGTAGTATAATTGTATATAGGGCATTTATTATTTTCTTTTATCATTTAGTTATAAGTTAATATTATCTGAGAATATACACATTCTATTTACCTTCTATAAATTGCCTCTTAGTTTTTTTGTTTAAGTGTCTAATTAGGATCACTAGTACACATACCTAAATTAAAGCAGTATTTATATAATTATTTCATTAAATATATCTATTTTGCCAATATATTATTAGCACATATATATTTGCACAATACTTAACATTGTTTTGACATATATGGGTATATCAAGCATAGAGTTATATATTTACTAAAATTTGTATAATTAGTACAAAAAAGATCCTGTTTTTATAGATTGATTTAATAATAATATTTCAGAGATATATATTTGTAAGCTACTCAATATTGGCAGCTGTGGTTTGCATATTTTGCACAACAGTCTTCGTCATGGAGCTGAGCAGACATCATGGGGAATTAATTATTTTCTAAAAAGCTTTCTACTGCTTGTTTGACAATGCTCCTGCTTGACAAGAAGATTATTTTGTGATCACTGAATCCAGTATTTTCTTACAGTATTTTGTAGAGACAATGTGAGTTTTGTAATGCATAAATATATTTTCTAGTTTAAGTTTAATTTAATTAATAAGATAAAGTGTTTAAAAAGTATTAGTTTAGTACTGATTTAAACAATTATATAAATGAATTACTTTTCATAATATAATGATTATTTGACGTATTAATTATTATTTTATTCCCTTTCTAGAGGTGGGTTGATAGCAAAACAGGACTTGACAGGGCACCTATCATGTTTCCACATTTACGAAAGTTTGTTACCTAAGTTCTTCTTGGAAAGAAAACTACTAAAATCGAACCATTAAAGAACAAAACATTGGATTCTGTTCGGGAATTTGTTATGGATCCACTGTATCCAGTAAAACTTGCTTTTTCCGGGAACTATGTTCTGATGTGAGATAATGAACTATATTTATTATCTTTTTATCATAATTTCTGATAATTAAACATAGTAATATAGTAATTGATATAGTAATTTACACCATTTTACATAAAAGGAAAAATGGTGCGTAAAAGGGAAATGAAACTGTAGATTTTTAGTTTTTATAATACGTGGATCTTTAATGATATCTGAAATGATATTTTAAGTACCTACCTACTATTAAATATAATATTTTTATATAAATTATATTTTAATATAAAATAAATTATATTTTAATATAAAATAAATTATATTTTAATATAAAATAAATTATATAAAATTTAAATATTAATTTGTGCCAATAGCCATATTGTACCCTAAAATAAAAAAGGTTTTCATTTATTTTAAAATGTATTTCTTATAATATTGGAAATATTTTGAAAACTATGATTTATAATCGTTTTAAAGGATGCGAAATGTATTAAAGTGAAAGCGGGGTAATAACGCTACAGTAAACAGAAATTAATATAATTTGTACATCAAACGACCTATCCATAATTACCTACATTTTCTATTAGAAAACAGTTTTTACTATAAGAATTATATTTTATCAATAACAATACATAAACAAATGACATAAATATTTAAGATTTCTCAAAAATTTCACTGAAAAAAATAGTTCGAGGTATAATAACACTCACATGAAAATAATTTACAAAAGTCACAGAAAAATGTTTTTTAATTTTTTCTCGTGACACCATAATTAGTCACATCTGGTGAAGCCTGACCTGATGTTAAATCTATTATTATCTATCTGAAAATATTGTTAGTCTGAATGAAAAGATGCATGTTGAACCGCTTTTGGCTTTTTTCATGTAACAAACCCTCCCATAGACAGCATTCAGTAGCGGAGTGATTACTGCGTTATTCTTTTCCTTGGATTTGCTGACATAAAGATTTCACACTCTCTGTTATAAGCTGATTAAAGAAGTGAGAAAAAAGTTATGTCTAGTGGTAGCAATTTGTGTAAACAATGTGGAGGCATTGTAACAACTAATATTTCATTTCTCTGCTCATTTCGTATGGCTCTAAACTAAAATGAATCTCGTGATTGTCCATCACTAAAAGTACTTTCTTCTGCAGTGAGCAATTAGTGAATTTAATAAAGTGTGTAACCAACAGATACAAATTTCAGAGTTTTGTCCAACCAGAGTCTGACACGGCTAGTATTGAACCAGAAGGAGATCCTCTTAATAATACATTGTCATTCTTTTTCGTTTGAAAAAAAAGAGAAGATACGCATATACCTCCTGCACTCATAGCACAAATAATTGTTGTGGTTACGCCATAATTGTTGTGGTACCTGCATAGTAATAAGCACAGATTCATTATAAATGTTATGAGGTGAAAATAGGTTACCGTTAAATTTTCATGAAATATGCCGACATCTTTTCTATTAAACCCTATCACGCGATTTAAGCTTGTGGCTTCGGGCTTACGTAAGCTTATTGTTGGGTGGCGCGAAATCGTAATACCAACTGTCTCCATCTATTTTAAAATTTTTGTCAAATGGGGGTTCTAATCCTAATTTTTATGCTAAATCAAAAGCTAATTTGTGGAATATTTCTTCGATAAGCCGCATGGAACATCTTGGATAGTAACAAAGTATGATTTAATAATAAACTTTTTTACTGTTCTGGTGTCAATACCGTTCTTTTACCAGGATTTGGTCGCCTAGTTTTTCTAAGAGACAAGCGATCACGTAAAGTCCACCTTGGTATATTAAATTGTAAGGATCCTTGTTGCACACTTAATTAACTCTCCATAGCCTCACTCTTGAAACCGTTCTTCTGTCCAATTGCATCTGTCAGTTTTTCTTTTATAATTTCAGGGCATTCTAAAAAAAATATAATTGATAGAAAAAATTAAATATTACCTAGCCTAATATTTTATTAAAATCATAGAAATTTAATTATAATTTTAAATTAAATACTATGGCATGGATAAATAAAACCATAATATTAATAGCCGTATTTTTAATTATTATCCAGCATGCAGTATAATACAAGTGTTAATTTATCTCTAAATAATGTAAAATGTAGGTTTTTATTAATCTATTTGGTATTTTTATTCATTCTATTTGTATGAGAGCATATATTATGCAAAAACCATGCATAACATTGAGATGTAAAAAATAATACATCGAGCATATAGTTTTATACACTAAAACATTAATTGTAGAAGAATATAGCAACTTACATTGTTAGATGAAAAACGTGAAATCATCAAAATTTTAATTTTCACTCCAAATGTGAAAACAATATAAATAAATTAGGTTATTAAAACAAATGTCTTTTCGATACATAACTAAGCGTGGTAAATTATACATATTTGCATATAGATTATGAGAAAAGGGGTGGTCGTTATTACCCCGTATATGGCGTTATTACCCCGCATTCCCCTACTATAATGAATCAAATGTGTTAAATATCAATATTTACAATTTTATTTTATTTTACCGTAATCTTAATATACTCTCCTTTACACAGGTGGAGCCTCTTCTGACCAAATACTATAGTCATACAAACCACTGATTTCTTTTCTTGGCAAAGATATCCAAATTATGACGCGCGTTATTATGGGCAAACTATAGTGAAGACAGATGTGCTGTCAAACTCGAAGCCTGGGAAGCTATTTACTGTAGACCTGCACGACAAAACCAACATGTGCAGTGTAGGGAATTTTAGTTTTGTGTCACTTGATGCGAATTGAAGCTGCAAAGAGAGCCCAAAACAATTGTTGGACTTCGACCAAGAAAGCAAACTGTTTGTTATCAGCTTTCTTGATAAATTTCACCGCAAGTCTCCATTGAACTATTCCTTCATGGTCTGAAATATTTGCTGCCTTGACCTATCTATCATTTCCAACAGTAACTTTTCTATATTAGAGAAAATTTTTCGTGTTCTTCTAAATATATTTATCACCAACTGTATATTGCTTTTTAATCAGGGTGACGTTTTTCTTCAACAGTATATCTCATTTCTCACAGAATCTTTGGTTTAGACTGAAGTGTTTAGGGTTTCTATGCTTCTCGATTCTGATAAGGACCTTGATAAGCTTTATCACCGACTTCTCTCTAACAATGCTGACTACAAAGAGCTTTGGAATGTTGTAAAGAGATTGATTTTTTGAGTCATGGTCAAGCAAGCGTGGAGTGATCTTTTCTATTAGGCCAACCGTCAACCTGTTGCCAGAAAATTTCACTGCTCAACGTTGGGCGTGTCAGGAGTGTTACTATTTCTCCGAAATTTTTAAATGATGTGAGCATGTTAGTCGGAGATAGAAGCACGCGATGGAGCAAAGTAAGTAAGAAGAGTAAGAGAAGAAAACGAAAACACAATGAAGAAGAGTTATGTATTTTACATGAAAAATGGTGGAAACAGACAACCACTTCCAAGGAAAGGCGTTTACATTAGCAGATGAGGCGAGCAAAAGTGGTTCAACTAAACTTTTCAAGGAGTTCCATGCGTTTAACATAAGGGCAAAATCTTTTAAAAGATGATTAAAAAATTGACAATGATATTGATGTTCTACTCAAACAGAAAAATTAACAAATTTTGATTGACTCAAGTTAACTTTAACAATCACAACGTTTTACTTGTACATCTTTTACACACTTACCTAATTAATATGTGTTAATGAATGATCAATTAGATTTATTGAAAAATTTTGTTTCAGGTTTTAACTATACTCAACAATAAATTTATTATTGATTTATCATAAATAATAATCGTTCATTTATTCTTAAATATATAGTATATATATTTATATATATATATATAATAAAAATAATGTATAGTACAAAAAATCCGGGATAAAATTCTGGATATATCCGTGATTCTAAATGTTTGAGTAAGGTGGGAACCCTGTCTCCCGAGAAGAACATATTCCCAGACACAAACATACAGAAGATTGAGAAATGGGAAGAAAACGGAAGATACTGAAGCCAATAAGGACATGGCACACTACAACCTCAACAAACTTGAAAACTACGATATCTTTACTGACGGCTCAGCTAAAGAAAGCAACAAGCTATCATAACATTGAACCATGCGACAAACCCAACGAAACCAGAAAAATCAGATCACCGGGAGGGCAATACTGCTCATCCGTCCAGTGTGAAATCACAGCTATTGAAGTGTCGCTGGAATGACTCTGCAACCACCAATGGAAAAAGTGCGCCATTATCACAGACAGTAAGTCTAGCCTCACCAGATTGCAAAAATACAACTACAAAGCAGAAAATACCGCAGTCAATAATTGCTTCAAAATCGTGAACTTCTTGGACCAAGAAGATTCAGTGATTACTAGGGTGTGTGTAATAAGGACAAATTAGCAGACGAAGCCAGTTCCATGAATCAAACTGAAACCGGGTTCTCTTTTCAAACCAAACATCAGATTACCCACGAAAGAGACAAGAAAATCTTCTCAGTTGGGAAAAGCAGCGACATTGAAAACAGCGATCATCTGACGATTACATGCCCAGCTACAGAGAAATGGTGCAGGAACAACTGTATTATTTCTTTTACCGACCTGAAAGGAAAAGAAGGAGCAATTCTGAAACTGATCACCAAATTCCTGAGATAATGTAGATGATCAAAAACAAAACAAAAACCTATCTCCTTCTTTCTAGGTCCATGTAATAGCCCTTTCAGTAAAAAATATTAAAACATATAAAAATCAATGAATGAAAATTTGAATGAAAATTATAAATTTAGCACTTTTGGAATTTATTGTCAATGTCCATTTAGCAAGTTTATAAAAAATTTGATTAAACATGTTTCTTTTTATTTATATAAAACTGACTCCAAACTAAATCCTTTGAATTTCAGTCCATCATGGGAAATCAGTTAAGAAAAAATATGAAAGTAAGGAAAGCTGAAAAATAATACATTTTAAATGTGAACCTTATTTTATTATTTCCAACAAATTAAATACAATGAAGGTTAAATACTTTTAACTCTTTTAAAGTTTAAAGAAATAATATTTTTCAAAAATAAATAATTTTGGTGTTTTGTTTTAATTTATATCCATTTAATTGATATCCATTGAATAACGAAATCCATTGAATTTTAAGCCGCCACAAAAGCAACAAATTGAATTTAACCAGAATCAAAATCAACATATCCAGCATCCACGACCACCACAAACACCACGACCACCACAAACACCAATACCACCACAAACACCAGTACCACCACCACCACTACCAGAAAGAAAATCTACTACAATTCTCGCCAGGGCACTCTATACATATCAGCCTCAAAATGAAGACGATCTCAAATTTTCCAAAGGAGATTTTCTGAAAATACTGTCTAATACTAAAGAAGCATGGTGGACAGCTCAACATACACAAAATGGAAAGCAGGGATACATTCCTAGCAATTATGTTGTTATTGAAGATGGGCTACCAACAAGCCTGGATGCATATTATGATGTTACTAAACAGGGTGCTGACAGAAAGCTTCTTCTTATGGGAAATGGTTCCGGAACTTTTATAATTCGTCCTAGCTCAGGTATAATTACTGTAATTGTCTAACTCTTCCATTATGTATAACAAAAAATGGACTCTATAATTAATATGTATTTAAAAGTATATTACTTGCAAGTATTCTAACCACAATTAAAATGGACAAACTCTTTCAGACCAACCACATTTTGCATTATCTGTTCGATATCAAACACCTTCAAATATTTGGCTTGTTAAACATTACAAAATCAAATTATTAGATAATAACATGGGTTATTATATTACTTCGAGAATGCAATTTAGTACAATCAATGAATTGATCAATTATTATCAAAGTAAGTTGAGTAAATTCTGATTGCTATTATTTATAATTTATATTATCTTATAATTACATTATTCTATTATTAATGAAACATAAATTCGTTTTTTCATCTAATCTAATAAGTTAATACTTTTAGAAAATATTGATGGCCTTTGTTGTGCACTTACCAAGCCTTTTCCCCGAAAATATCGACCACCAGTTCAATTTCGGCACTTGGAAGTCAACAAGGAGTGCATTCATTTGGTACACAAATTGGGCAATGGTAGTTTTGGAGAAGTTTGGCTGGCTAAGTGGAATAACATAATAGAAGTGGCTGTGAAAAAGCTGAAAGGGGATAATCGTATGAATCCAACTGAGTTCTTAAAAGAAGCAGAGGTTATGCACGCATTGCACCATCCTCGAATAGTTCAAATACTTGGCATTTGTACAGAACAAGATTATTCCATTTTAATTATTACTGAATTAATGGCTAAAGGATCTCTGCTGGATTTATTGAGAAATGACCAAGATCGCCAACTTACACTAAACATGATGATCGATATGATGGCTGAAGTGAGTAAATGTTTATTAGATATCTAATACGAATTATTGTAGTTGTCTAAATAGACCAGTAGAATGACCCTGATAACGTCGAAATTTGTTTCTCATTGTCAAAGTTCTGTAGATGAACATTTTATTATAATATCAATTGAAAATAAAGATGATTTGACAAAACTGTTAAAAATTAAATTAATATGGAAAACTATAGATAAGCAAAGTAGTGCCGGAATTCCAGGCAAAGAAAAAATTGTTATGAATAAAATTGACATCATATTGGATATCTGCTCTAGATGTTTTTCGTGTTTGTGTATTTTTTTGTCAAAAGTAACCAAACCTTAAAAGTTGTTGAGCAATATATATAAAATAAACCTATCTGTTTAGATATCACACCAATTGTAATTAATTCAATGAATAAGAAGTCTAGAAAGTGAACAAATGAAGCAACAAACTTTGAATAAGTGTTTGAAGTGTTAATTGCTGACTTTGATCATCCAAACACTCTATCAAGTTTCAGACTACACTTCAACAGACTTTCAAGCTAATATCAGTAGAAATTATATTTGTTTAAGTTAAACACACTCTGGAACTGTTCTGGATTTTTGCGGATACACTGCATTATTTAACACACACCAGAGGAAAAAGTTAGGGAGTGTCAGGTCAGGTGATCGAGCTGTCCAATCCACAGGTCTCTGACTTCCTATTTAATGGTTTACAATTTCTGGGGGAACTTCATAGAACTGAAAGGTGTAACAAAATTGCGAGAATCTGTTTGGATAGTCTTCATTAAGGGCATGATAAAGATGCGTCTTGTGAAGCTTGTATCCATTCATGTAGAAGTAGACGAATGGATGTTGCAGAGATATTGAGTCGAGGATAGTGGACGCTGAGTTAGTATCTAACTAGAGCTCAGTGAGTTGCTGCATCGAGTCGCCCCACACTTGCATGCGACAGTGGCAAACCCTCTATACCCTATGAGAGGACTGGTTTGACTGATGCTTTGAAAAGTATTAGTTTTGATTTCTGGTGTTCTGGAGAACTAAACACAGGGGACAGCTTGCAAACTATTGCCCAGGCAAGAGACCTCCGGTGCTGGAGTACATCGTCCACAGAAAAAATTTTGTCACTGTTTGACAGTATCAGAGAGTTTTCGGGAAGGCCTACAAAAAGCACTTTTGTTATTGGGGCATTGATGGTTAGACCCCCTTTTTACAATGACTTTGCAAGATACTCTAGTGATAATTGTGGTGCTGAGTTTTGGTCTCGGCTGAATATTGCAAGGTCCTTGGAAAAAGCAATAAATGGCAGGCACACTTCAGGATGGTGTGAATTTTTTGTGGCGTTGTGTTCTAAGTTAGCATCGCACAGAACAGCATCCAGGTCAACGACAAAAAGAAAAGGAACATTGACGTCTCCTTGTCGTTTTTAAATTTATCTGTAGGTCTGTGATGTCCGACTATGCATGCTGAGGTTCTGGAGCATCATCACATCAATTAAGATTTCGGGAACATCATGATTGTCAGCTAACACTGTTAAGGGCTTGCGGAAACCGATGAATGTCAAGGAGAGTGAACGCCGGTGAACTTGGCAGTCGTCCATGACAATTAATGTCATATAAAATATAATCGTGATGTAATGTGTGTCTATATATTCACATGTCATATATATAGTATAATCCAGTTTTTAAACCCTATAACTAAAAAATTAAACTCAAATAAATATTCCTAAACAGATTTGCGAGGGAATGGAATATCTGGAATCAAAGCATTTTGTTCACCGTGATCTTCGGGCAGCAAACATTTTAGTCGACCATGATTTCAGTGTCAAAGTAGCCGACTTTGGGCTGGCCCGTGGGATGGAAAATGACATTTATCCATCAAATAAACGTTAGTAATAAGTTCTTGCTTTCATAATTTATATAACTATATATTACTATAAGAATACTCTCTGGTGCTTGTGTAGAACTGTCATTTTATTGAATGGTTGTCATGGTTTTGTTGTAAGATCTTGAGTAGAACTGTCATTTTATTGAATGGTTGTCATGGTTTTGTTGTAAGATCTTGTGTAGAACTGCCATTTTATTGAATGGTTGTCATGGTTTTGTTGTAAGATCTTGTGTAGAACTGTCATTTTATTGAATGGTTGTCATGGTTTTGTTGTAAGATCTTGTGTAGAACTGTCATTTTATTGAATGGTTGTCATGGTTTTGTTGCAAGATCTTGTGTAGAACTGTCATTTTGCTGCATGAACTATCTTCGGTTTCTTTTAACATAAATGGATTAAAATATTTTTTATTATTTGTAGTATTTAAATGATTTTTCTTGTTTCGCAAAATTTTGTAACTTTTGTATATTTCACATTTTTGTAGTTTATCAACTTAATATGATAGATTTTATTTTTAATTACAGATTGCATGTTCCCCATCAAGTGGACATCTCCTGAAGCTCTGTTGGATCGAATTTTCAGCTCGAAATCCGATGTTTGGTCTTTTGGTATTTTGATGTATGAAATGGTTACATTCGGTCGTACTCCATATTCTGGTAAGTATATATATATATACATGTGGTGTGTGCCTCTTCTAACTATTTACAAAACAATTGGTATGTTCCATTAAAATTATTGATTTAGTGATGTCATTAGAGTGTTGTATTGAGGAGTTCCTTTGTGTATAATTTCTAGTAATCAGACTACGTTCTTACTTTGCTTATACTAAAGACCGTGTGTGAAAGTAGTTCTTTGTTAATTAACCCTTTGCAGCAAGCATGTAAATAATATTTTATTACATTAACCAATTGTATTATTGTGCATCAAATTTTCTTAATGATTAATCGCATATATGAATACTTGTATCATTCTTTTAATTATTATAGGTTGTATTGTATAGTTTTATTTAAGTAATTATTAAATAAGTAATCCGAATTTTTAATCTGCGATACTTCAGGAATGAATAATCAAGAAGTTTCAATCAAAGTCGCTGCAGGATATAGATTGCCAAATCCAAATGGGGGTCATATTCAATGCCCTTATGACCTTTATAAGGTAATGCTTGATTGTTGGCACACGATTCCTGAAAATAGGTATACTTTTGTTTTCCTGAGAGAAATGTTCGAGAATTGGAATATTATGATAGAATCTAATTATCTGGAGAATTAGATTTTAAGTTACTCGTGTTTATATTCAGTCGACACTGATATTTTCTGAGTATTAACTGTATTCTATGAACATGAGTATTTGAATACATTTCAAACATTATTTTATGCTGTTTATTGTAGCGTATGTTTTCGTAACCATTTGCATAATTATCCAGATATTAACAGATACATTTGCATCATTTGTTTTTCATTAAATATATTTTTATACATTTTTACAAGAGTTGAATGATTGTCGACTTGAACAATTTTTTTTTGAAAATAATGATTAATCATTCAATAATAAATGCACCTGTTTACAATTTGTGTGAACATCCTAGACACAAAGTTTTTTATATGTCTTCGCTAAAATGTTACAAAAAATTCTCATTGACAAATTGTTTTCTTGTTGGTATACAAACCTTGTACCTTACCTATTGAAAACTTCAATTTTACTCCCTATTTTATCATATTTAGAAATATTCACATTTTACAGAAAAATTATTATCCAGAAATTCTTGCAAAAATTTTTAAAAATACTAATTTCACATTTATTTTTGTGTAGATCAATCCAATGACATCAATATATCTTTTCTAACAAGTTTCTTTGTATAACCTAAATCCTTCGTTTAAAATAATTTTTCGCTATCATCTATCATATATATTTCGATAACACATATAATTTTATACCGTCAATTGGGGGAACTCGGACACCTTTTTTGAGGTTTTTTCAAAATTGTACTAAAACTATAAGGCTGATAAAT
>JAUZNC010036435.1:41803-59675 GCA_034780395.1 Vannuccia rotundouncinata | reverse complement strand
GCCAGGATCGACAGAAACCAATACTAAGTGACAACAATCAGATAGATTACCAATCTAGTTAAACTTAAACAAAGATATTATATCTATGTAATATTCTAATTAAAACATGCATCAAAATGTAAAGTTTTGGCTAATTTTTACTTCTAAAATATTTCAGTGTCTACAAGCATTGGAATTCTTGCACGAAAAGCAGGTGATACATCGGGACATTAAGTCAGACAACATTCTTCTCGGCCTGGACGGCTCCGTGAAGATTACGGACTTTGGATTCTGTGCCCAGTTGAGTCAAGAGCAAACCAAACGTTGTACAATGGTGGGAACGCCTTATTGGATGGCCCCCGAGGTTGTAACCAGGAAGCAGTATGGACCCAAAGTGGATGTTTGGTCGTTGGGTATCATGGCCATCGAAATGGTGGATGGTGAACCGCCCTACTTGAATGAAAATCCTCTTCGGGTAATTATAAACTAAATATAATTTATACTACTTATATAATATATAAGTAGTAAAATTATCTAATAGTAGTATTATTGTAATGTGTAATAATTTGTTGCTTTTAATTCTTTAATGCATGGTTTTATTTATTGTTTAATTATATTTCGCAGGCCCTTTATCTCATTGCAACTAATGGTAAGCCCGATATTAAGGAACGCTCCAGGCTGTCAGATGTCTTCCTCGGCTTTATTGATAGATGTTTAGATGTGAACGTTGAAACAAGAGCCACAGCTACAGAACTTTTGCAGGTATAAGTTGTTTTATTTTCTCATCAAAATGTCTTAGAATAACCTGTTTAATATCATTATATTGCCTACTTTCAGCACCCCTTCATAACCCGACATGCGAGGCCCCTAAGCAGTTTAGTTCCCCTAATTCTTCTGGCAAAGGAACAAAACAACTAATGTTCCGTCAACCCTCTTTACAATTTGCAACACAAATACTACCGGCTGTCCCGTACTCTTGTCTTTTGAACATAAACGAATCAATATTCACACATTCTTTAATTGACTGTTTTTTAGCTTTCAAGGAATGTACAGTTTTCTTTTTTGAAGAAACACGCTATCAGAAAATGTGAAGATCACAATGTTGGACAGTTTCGCGTGTTTAAATAAGAATTTTATTCCATACAAACTGTACATATTATTATTTAGTTTGACTTTTACAAACATTATCCGATATACAAGTATTTCACAATCCGCTTCGCTTATCGTTATTATTTTGTATTACTGTATCCAAGAGAAACTGTACATAAACTACCATGCATTGATAATGTTATTAATTGCCCGGTTTTTATCTGACTTACTGTGTGTAGTCTTTAAATAATCTTTCCTAGCCACTGATTGGTCCTTTCATTTTGTCCAATCAATGTGAGCCTAGTCACATTACGATCTCTCCCGTCTTACCTTACTTACATTATTCCTTACGACACAGTACGTATACTTTCTTTCCTAATTTCCTTACTGGTTACTAATTTGAAAGAAGCGCATTTTTTACCGGTCGAAATCTCGCATAGCGCACTTTTTGACAATTGTTTGGGTGTTGTTCTTTTGGGTTGGTAACCGCACACTAGCCATCTGTACTATCATACAAGTATGTCAGGGTTCCTAGCGAATAACACTTTCCTTTTTAGTTTTATATTTACCTACGAATGTCATAGTTTTAATATATCGCTGTTTAATATTTCGACAACTGCAGTTTATTTCTAATTATTTTAGTAACTCATTAGTTTCCTATTTTGATTGGTCCTGTCACATCTCGATTCAAATGGATCTTAGCGTGGAACTAGCTCTGGCGTGTATTAACATTCTTTCTATAATATTATAAGAAATCACATCGCATGAATCTAAGAATCGATTTTTCTGGATCTTTTAACGAGTATTACATGCATTTTACATACTTTTATCTTTTGCGCCTCTGTAAAAATTTATGGTATATACGTATTATATATAAATATTATCATTACAAACCAAACGACCATATTACTTATTTCCTATATTTTAAGTAAGTAGTATGTTGTTCTGTAATATTGTTATTTTTCGTCTTAAGTCTCGTTTTTATTCTTCATTATTGTTAATTAAAAACATGCATGCATCTCATTGTTATATTTACGAACATCTTAGTATACAACAAACTTTTTAACAGTCTAATTTATTTTATTTTATAGGAATTCGTTTATTTTTGTATTTACACACCATTAATTGAGCTACTCCAATGATATTTGCCGAAATGATTTTAAATAAATATTTCATCAATTTATAGCTATATAATATCGCTATATAATTAATACCTAATGTAATATATTTAAAATGTTGAAATGGACTACTAATTTTATTTTGTATTTTTGATTATACTGAGTCATCTCTGTAACTTGCAATTATTTAAATTATTTCTATAGTACTAATTAGTGATTATTTTTTTTGCCTTATACTAAATGAATAAGCAAGGTAGTTATATTTGTTGTATAAAATGGCCATTGTACATAATACGTATACTTATATATTTCAGTTCGTTCCAAACTTGATAATATTATTTGTCTAGTTGTTATGCGTTAAGAAATACACGACAAAAGGTTCATATACATAATTGTATTGA
Source organism: Vannuccia rotundouncinata (assembly GCA_034780395.1). Taxonomy (NCBI): domain Eukaryota; kingdom Metazoa; phylum Platyhelminthes; order Proseriata; family Coelogynoporidae; genus Vannuccia; species Vannuccia rotundouncinata. The sequence continues at coordinate 57,088 of JAUZNC010036435.1, read as the reverse complement.
TTTTATGTTATTTATTTATTATAATCTGTATTGGAAATGATTCTTATTATGTCTAAGTTCATTTTATTATTTCACATGGAAAATTGATTAAAATTAAAATCCTAGATACTTACGATAGCTAGATACCTCGGGCTTAATTTAAAACTAACAGGAAATTGTCATTTAGGTGATTTCCAGTAGGTTATGTAATTGTTACTTGACAGAGCTACGTTTTCACCTCAATTTCAAGTTTTCTGAAATGATATTTTTCATTTTCAAACAAATAAAAAAAGTAATTTATTAACCCGGTAAAGAGAATAAGACACACATATTTAAAGAGCTCTAGCATGCAGAGGAGTTGGTCGATTGGTCTTAAATTTTCAGTACCTGCCTAACTTTTTTAGGGCTTTCGAATGATGTATAAAAAATATTTTTGGACCCCCTTTATATTATTATTGATTATCGATTTCAAATCAAAATCGTGATTTTAACTCTCAAAATACACGCATATTGCTATTATGGTTACGTATTATAATCCTGAATTTATTTGAATTCAGATCACATTTACTCTATGATCCGGATCTGATACACTTTGATCCGAATCAAAACTAAAAATCATGATTTTGCAGCACTGGACCAAAATTTGGGTCCAAAATTGTATTCTATATGCTTTCTTAAATAGTAATTATACATTGAATTCCAAATTTTCAACATCAGATATTTATTACTATGTGATCTGGATAACTTTATTTTATGATCCAGATCACGTGTTGAAGTCACTTTTTTATATTTTGATGATCAAACATCACGAAGGAGGATAACACTTAACTATAGGTATATCTAACAATATTTATGTAATATCTGGTTTTCCATAACAAAGAATGTTAATTGCTTTAATTTATTTAGTAAGTTATAATAAAAAAACTCTAAAAAACATCTTAATACTACTTATTGATATTTTAAACAAGTATTAAAATTTTAAAATGTATTCCAATCGATAGATTTCATGACCAAGATTAGAAGTTATTGCAAAAAAAATTTGGTTGCAATATTCTATCAAGAGTTAGGGGACATGTGTCAGTTTGACCCCCCACCCTCTTCAAATTAGTCTTTCTAGGTGTATAAGAAGCGCCCGGTCGTTCGATCTAGGGTTAATTTATATAAATTATACCATAATATATCTATTTTTTAAATATTCAATTATTAATAGAATATTGATTAAATAAGCATATGCGTTGCTGCAATATATATTGACTCTCTTCGATACAAATTATTGCCAGTTATCCAAAAAACAGATATAGACTTACAGATAACGCGAAGAATATTTTTAGGCGGAAGAACTAGGGCTCAGAAAATAAGAGAATCAATATCAGAATGAAATAACAAGTTTGATCAAGTTAATTCAATTTCTGTGAATACTATATTATATATAATTATATAAATATAGTGGATAAAAAATAAGTATACGATAAAAGGAAGTTACAATATGCATTATATATACCTATGCAATATTATATGAGTAGTAGGAGATAGTGACTTCTAGGGCACCCCACCTCCCCCACCTTTGTCCCGTAAACAAATTATTATCCAATGAGAGTCCGGCTAATTCCGGAAAAAATTCTATATAAGGAGATGTCTCACTCACTGTTTTCATTCACATCTTTACGAGCTCTTTGACGGTCGCCTCCTTGTCGTTCTCGTCCGCATTTTATCACTATTTTTCTGTGCCTGTTTGTGTTACTAAGTAATTGTTATTAGTAAGTGCATACTATTTCATTATAATTATTATTTTAAATGTGAATGAATACAGCTACTCAGACACCTCCTTATATAGCATAATACTCAATTCTCATTCGTCTAAAATTTAACTAGACGAGGTGCAAGAGCTTTGTTTACAGGACAAAGGCGGAGGGGCCGAGATATAACTAGGCGAAGATCAAGAGCTTTGTTGACAGAAGTTGACAGGACAAAGGCGGGGGGTGGCCTAGAAGTCACTATCTCCTACTACTTATATGGGGCACAAATATATACCTAAATAATGTAAAAATCAGGGAATGCAATGTTGAAGGACAAGCAGAAAATGACATTTTACTTATAATTATGAAGCAAATAATTTTAATATGATTATATATAGGGTATCCAATTGACGCCCTTTTATTATGAATTTTATATTGCATTTTGGCAAAAGATACGTATATACCTTATTTGACGTTTTGGCCTAATATACTTTAAAAAATTGTTTGGCAATTTTCTAAAAATATTCCGCAATCTATTAATTATTCATAATTAAAAAAATTAAATAAACATTTGTTGTTATTGATTAGAACATTTCAGTAAGCAATTTATATGATTTGGATGTTATAAGATACTTTATTTTATAATACAAATATTCTTAATATATTATTAAATTATTTTGTCGAAGCTCATAGTAAATGTAATGCATATGTAGCAAGGTCGATATGATAAGTATAATAATATTAATATATGTTGCATTATATAATATATTTCATTATTGGTTTGCTATTGTTACTTAATTGGATTCTGATTGAAACACGGGAAACAATCATCGACTTATTTGGGCTTCCCAAGAGAGGACATTAGTTAGCTATGCCGAGTATTATAGCTGCACCTATTCAAGAATAATATATAGCCTTTAACATTAATCGCTATTTTAACATATATAATATTATACATATTATACCATATCTTTGTTTAATTAAACTTCGTTTTAGGTCTATATACCGATATACAAATCAAATGTAATAACATATAAATATAAATATTATAATATCTATGGTAATAACCATGATAGAATTATAAAAAATATATTTCTATGGTAATAACGAACGAAAATAAATGTTATCAGCTATAATTAAGAAAGTAATTAAATATATATATATATATATAATGAACTATTGATGAGAAGTTAAATAGAAATTTATCTACATATATATAAAAATAAATTTTAATGTTAAAATATATATATATATATATAATAAATGAATAAACACGTCGTCCACACTATTGCCTTTTTGCCTCGTTTTTTCTTTAACGAGTTTATTCACGCGTTTTTAGTGTCTTTATAATTTGTTTTTCGTAATCCGGGAATTGCATATACAAAACAGTTTTAGCACTAAAAACGCATGAAACTTCAGTTTCACGAAAAAAACGCATAGTATCGGCGCGGCGTTACATATATTTTTCAAAGCATTAATGTATTAAGTTTTCATTTGTTTATTTTCAACGATTAAATAATACGAAACATGAATAGAAATTAGATTAAAATTTAACAGGGCTGATAGTGTATATTAAATGCAAATCAGTAAATGGATTTTTTAGGCAGCAATACATATAAATATAGTTGGTTACACAGGATTTCAATTTTTAAAAAGCAACAAGATATTATGAAATTAAATTCTTTATTAATATATTATAATAAATCAGGTACGTATATTCAAAAATGACAAATTAATTTATTGTCAATCCTTTTTAAATTTACATTAATATTACGTTTATATTTTATAAATTTTTGAGGTTTTTGAAAGGTTGTGTTTTTGGTTGATCTACATCTTTTATAAAGATATAAATATTATTAAAAATGATTTTTTAATTTAGTAGGTTGTTTTTGAGTTTTCTATTGTAGTTGTAGTTAACTCAAAAATATGCTTCAATTTTTGAGAAAAAAGAACAAGTGGATATGGATATGACAGCCATATCAATAAAATATAGGATTACATAGGTAGGGATGTTGTACAACATGAAATCACAGCCATGTCAACAAAATATAGGGATATAGGTATGGTTATCATATTCATAAAATTCTATATAGATTATAGATACAACACTCAATAAAAAATTTTGTTTAGTGATTTATTTTGCATAAATTTAATATGTTAACTTAAATTAATAATTCATTTATATTATTGTTTTTATTATTATCATATATAAATTATACATCTATATAAAAACAGAACTATACTGTTGAATTAAAAAATAAGTTCATCTTGAGCTATTTTAACATCTTTTTAACCTCTATTTACCAGCTTTTTAAAAACTATATGTATTATATTATAGTTCAAAATAAAATAAAACATTTAAAAACCCATTAAGTGTTTCACTTTTTGGTTTAATAGACAGGAGGATTAACACAAAATTAAAATATAAAAAGCACTTATGAATGCTTCAACCCACTCATAAATAGTTATCAGCTTTGTACTATAATTAAAACACCAGATAACATATCTAAAACCTGTGATAGCTTTAAAAAACACTATTTTGCCTGAAAAGTAGGTACCAATTTACCAGTGTGTAGCTATTTTTAGTTTATGCATAAGTTATGAAAGTTTTGAGAAATGCACCCTCTGGTAAGTTTATGACTTATACCTATGTGAGTTTCAAGAAACTACCCACAGAGTCACACAGATGGCATTAAGCATAAAAAGTATACTGAGACTATTAAAGAAGCTCCTTCAATACAATCAGTTTTTTCACCTCCATTCAACTAATTTAAAATGCACAGGATGCATCCAATCTACAAATTTGAAATGCACACCAAACATCCCTTCTACAAGTTTCAAAAACACCCCAAATGTCCAATCTACAAGTTACTCATCATTTGCCAATTCTAACTTTACTTATACTGTTGACATAACAAAAGCTGAACTAATTTGGTGTATGATTTCAGGGATGAAACATCATACAACAGTTGTTCTGATCTAAATGAAATTCTGCAAGATATTTTCATGATAGCACAATAGCACAAAAATTTCAGTTAGGGCCATGCAAAGCTGCATATATTATTTCCTATGGTCTGGTTCCATATTTCCAATCTTCACTTATTTATTGACTCCAGGAACCAATTTTTATCTTGTTTTGATGAAGCCTTTAACTCAGTGATCCACATGTTTTTTTTTATTGGAATCAGGCTCAAGGAAGGTTTCAAGAAATTACATTGGTTCAACTTTTATAAGGCTTGCTAGAGCTGCGGATTTGAAAACTGCATTTCTTAAAGTCCATTCTGATCTGAATATAACCACCAATTTTGTGCAAATTGGCATGGATATACCTAATGAGTTTAAATTGTTAATACACTATGAAAAGAATATATTATATTAATATACATTTTATTTGTTTTTTTGGATGATTTAATAGACTGTACACATATAATATTATATATACACAATATTATTGTTTAGTTAATCAATTTTATAAAAATACATACACCATGACTTACACTTAGATAGACATTATATATTTTTTTAGTTTACAATGAAAGATTACACTAAAAGATTATACTATACTAGTATTATACTAGTTTTTGTTTAGTTGATAAATATATATTTTGGGAAAATTCTGTATTTATAATTTCTTACTTGTCATTTCTTGATAATGTACTTACTCAAGTACTTTTTGGCAAATATGTAATAATTTAAATGAATTAAATGATTGATTTTATTACAGCCACAATTTGTTATGTAATAACATATTACTTAGATATTTTAACTTTTAATAAATCTGTCAATAAATAATAAATATATTTTATTATTTAATAATTAGATAAATAGTCTACATTTAAATGTATAATATAATGCTTATGAACTAATCTGCATCTTATATTTGCGATATCATTATAATACATGCCCATGGTATATAATATTTTTTCTGGAATTTTGTAAAATAATCTCTGGGAATTTTGTTAAGCAAATGGCATATGAACCTTGTCCTGTCCCATCCTAAAAATATCCAAAGGATGGGGTGGTAAGTATTAAATGTCCTGAAAATAGATATTAAATATCCAAATATTTCCTATTGAACTTTATTATAAATAATTAGTTAACATCCATTGGAGATGGGTAATAAATGTCCACTCAAAATTTAAAAAAATCAAGGTAAAAAATAATAAACAAATTGATGCACAGTCCAGATCAACCCTCTTACACCACCTAAACAACATGCTGATCTGCAGAACAGGGTCCAGCATTAGTTCCTTTATTGTGGAAATGATGATTTGATGATTCTGAAAACTCATACTGACTGGATGACATTAGCTTGACATCTATTGCCAACAAATTCATATCAACGTCAGAGTGTAGACTTTCTAAGTTTGCTAAACTTTAAATTTGTTTGTTGTCACCATAAAATGCATCTGCTATTATTCATTCTTTTGTATTAAAATAGTAACAAACACTTATCAGTTTAGTTAATTGTAAATATATTTGTTAAAATCAGAAGTTTTCGGTTTTACTATACCCAATGTTTCAATAAAATATTTTCTTTCTGTAAAGTCACTTCCATTAAATTTACCTAAAGTTTACACAAATTTCTAACATCTCATCAACCTGAAAGAAATATAAGATATTGAAGATTTTAGTAATAAAAGTGGTACTGCATAAGACTGAACTGTTTGTAACTAAATTAAAATTATTTATATATTATTTAACCTACTTTCATGATGGTTTAGTCAGGCATTTAAAAAATGATGCAACTTGTAATCATGTTTAACCTTGGTTATCTTTGGTCCCACTTTTAGATAAAGTTATTTTATAACCTCAGTTGAACCATATGTCAGGAGCCTAATTAATAGATTATGTCAAACAGGGCCCCTCTTCAAATTGCCCCTTCCCCCAGTAAGATATACATGGCTCAGCCCATGAAAATAGGTCCAATAACCACAATATTTAAGATTGGCTTGCACCCAATTTAGCATATTTTTACACTTTCTGTATTAAAAAAACTATTAGATCTAATTAAGAAGAAAGAACAAGACCATCATTCAGTGTGTTCAACATGTGTGGAAGATTTCAATACTCACTTTATTGGATGTGATAGTTGCCTTTCCTGGTTTCATTTCCACTGTGTAAGCAATCAGCTTGGATCCATTAGGAACATATTTTTTTGCGAATCTTGCTGATAATTTTCCAGTTTTATTGACTTTATTTATTGTGTCGTCAACCCAACATAAATTGATTTTATTAAATTATTTTTCATGATATGTGTATTATGTGGTTGTCCAATGTATAAATAGTTTTTTTATGTAAATTTATTTGTGTTTTTAATCCAGTTTTCTACAATTTGTTTAGATTAAAATTTGTACACAGTAATTTAATTTTATTGCTTTTTTTGAGTGTTCTGGGTTTTTATAAATATTTAAATTTAACCACTATTCTGTTTGAAAACAAAAAAAGAACAATAATAATACAACACAGGCTAGACAACAGAGGATGAATACAATGGATGAACAATAATAAAGGGCAAGCATGAACAAAGAGTGATCATAAGAGAGACAACATCGAATCAAGAAAAATAAAACGTGCAAGTGCAAAAACAGTAAACTAGAACAAATGAGTTTTTTATAATTTTTTAAAATTGTGGAAGATACTGGTAGATTGTTCTAGGTTTCCGGACCACAAAACTTAAAACCACCAGCTGAGGCAACTGAATTAGCGATAGGTTGGTAGAGAAATGGTGCTAATTGAGATCATAAAAAGTGTTGATATATTTTGAGTTTAAGCTGCAATAAGTTGGTCTCTAAGATAGTTTGGATATTCACCATAGATTCATTCCTTTGTGTACAAGACAGCAGATAAAAATTATCCAGTGCAGGTCTAGAAGCACAGCCAATGTGCAGCAGTTTTGGATATGTTGAAGGCACCTTATTCTTGATGAAGAATAGGAGTAAAGCAGACTTGCAATAATCAAGGCGCGTTGCAATGAATGCATTGACAATACAAATAGCTGTTTTTTGTTGAAGTATTTTCAGATATGATAGAACGATTTGATAAATAAAAAAGCAGACTTACATATAGAGAGAATAGGAGATTTGAGTCCAGGCACTATTTTAAAGTAGACTTTTTGTCAATTTTTATTACAATAAAATAAATTTTTATAGAAATTCTATAGACATTTTTAATAAATAAATTTATCGATTCATATTATTTAAATTTTGTATTAACTACAATTTTATACATTTTAATTGTGATTCTAAATAAATTACTCAATATAGTACACACTTATCCCAATTATGTAAGGCAACAATATATTTCAAACCGTTAGTGCTGGAATCACCAAACAAGGTGATGGAATCACAGGTAGAAGTAACGAGCAACTCTACAACCACAGTCTTCCAATGGAAGGTGAGAAAGAACATGATTGTCACCCCAAAAACAGTTGTCTGCATTCTCGCTCGACCTGACGGATCACAGGAATCAGTATATGCCACTGATTTCGGCCGGATTAAAGTTATCAATAAGCCAGCTGGATCAACTGTTTCAATCAAGTAATAAATAATATTTATTTTTTTATTGCTAAATTTTTAAATATTTTGATTTCTGAATACACACTAACTATAAAAGTTGATAGTTTACAGTAATATTCAATGCATTATTCTGTTTCAGTAATTGCCTCTGCTCTATTGTCGTTTGTTGTCATGAAATTGTTATGAAGGATCTTTGTGCTCTCTGTGGTGCTAATCTTAGGAAGTAAATCAATTTTATTCTATTGCCTTTGTCTCACTTTTTCTTTATGAAACTTATTTCCATTATTAACCTTATTCTACATAAATTTGTCGACAAGTGTATTTAATTACTAATAACTTGATAACTTGTAATGTAGAGAAGACGGTAGGCCTGGGGAACGGATCACCGATACAACAGCCAAGATTGCAATGGTTCACAATATTCCTGAGTTGCATGTTAGTGAACAGGTATAAATACTTGATATATTATTTTTACTAGTCTTATCTGTTTTTATATGATAATATATTAGCATGGGGGTAATGTATGAATCACTGTCTATATGTGAAACTTCACATTATGTCATAATTATTTTCTATTTGAGTAGTAAGAAAGGAGTGACTTTAAACCATCTTTCCTGGCTTCTGATTGGTCGAGAGGACCCACTCCCCTCATTTTTTATCCAATGGGAATCGAGCATCATTTTATATTAGAAGGTTTGCGCGGAGTAACTCATCGCATTCACGTTTCTGACGAGCTCTCTGACGGTTGTGGGGAGGGGGGGTCCTCGACCAATCAAAAGCCAGGAAAGGTTGTTTGGAGTCACTCCTTTCCTACTACTTATTTGAATTAACTAATATTTATATGCATATGGATCCTTTGATCAAAATAGTTTGTATAAAAGCTTATTGTTAAATTTATTACAATCAAATAGATATATAAGTTTTGGTTTACATAACTCAAACTCTGCAGAAAGCCCAAGAACTGGCTCTTGAAGACGAGACTCATCTCCTGAGAGAGAAAAAACTGGTTCTGCTCGTTGACTTGGATCAAACTCTTCTTCACACGACCTGTTTGGATGTTCCTAGTGATCTAGAAGTAAGGTCACATCTTGATCGCATGACAATAAAACTTTATTTATTTGTTGTCATACCTTTCTCCAAAGGACGTGCACCATTTTCGGTTATCGGGAAACGGCCCACTTTGGTACCATACCAAGATGCGACCTCACATAACCAGCTTTCTCAATCGAATCTCGAGCCTTTACGAGTTGCACATCTTCACCTTCGGGAACCGCATCTATGCCCACACGATTGCAGGCCTGCTGGATCCTGACAAACGCTTCTTCTCGCATCGTATCCTCTCGAGGGATGAGGCCTTTGACCCACTAGCGAAAACAGGAAATCTGAAGTGAGCTTTTGAAGATAGAATTCGGAATCTGTTAGCATGGTGTCAACTGTTTCGGTCTAATTCAGGTCCCTTTTCCCCCGTGGCGACTCGATGGTGTGCATTATCGACGATCGGGATGAGGTCTGGTCCTGTGCTCCAAACCTGATCCACGTGAAGCCCTATCGCTACTTCCCAGACACTGGGGACATCAACGCTCCCACTCCTGAGGCGGTTGTCTCTCTCTCCAAGTCAAAGCCGGAACAGTCAACCACCTGTGAAGCAGCCGAAGGAGTTGTATCACCTAATCCGGACTCAAATGCGACAGAGGGGACCGATTTAGAGCCGAAAGATGGCGAAACCACATCTGATGAGGTTAACATGAAAAAAGAGGACCCAGAAAAGGAAATTAAAACTAAGAAAAATGGATCCAGTACAGCTCGAAGTGAGTATCTAAGTTAACATCGGTTTTGTGAACATTTTGATGGATAATTCAATCTCTCCAGACTCACTGTATCCACCTGACGAGGACGACTATCTTCTCCGCTTGGAGACCCTCCTCATACGCATCCATACCGCCTTCTACGAGAGTCCTCCGCACCTCCTGAAGTCACAGGACCTTCGCAAGATCCTGCCTCGCCTCCAGAACCAGGTGCTGGCCGGTTGTCGTCTTGTGCTATCCGGGTTGGTGCCTCTCACCAGGGATGCGAGTCGGAGCAAGGCTTATCGATTGGCCCATCTTCTGGGGGCTGAGCTTCAATCGGAGCTGGAATTGTCCAAGGATTCTGCGCAGAGGTAGTTGACTTGGTCCAGTTTCCTTGATTTTTTGTTGTGATGTTGTTTTCTTTAGTTTAAATTTGAGCTATAAATTATATTTTTCTCAGATGGACAACTCATGTAGTCGCTTGCAGTCGAGGAACTCTCAAAGTTAAACAGGCCAGTCAGTACAGCAAGCCAAGCAAGTCTGGTTCCGATCGTCCACTGGTTCATATTGTCAGTCCCGAATGGCTTCGTGATTGCTACTTTATGTGGACACGCTTGCCAGAGTCTGATTACCCGTTAGTGAATGATATAGACCCGTCTTTATTGGGGTTTGGCGATCCGGTCGTGGGAGTGGGAGCGCCCGGAGGAGGGAAGAAACGGCCCAGAGAAAAGAATGATGAGATAGGAGAAGGCAAGAAAATATGTCGGGATGTGGTGAAGCCAAAGTTTGATCAGAGTGAGTTTTTATCGAATGTAGAAAATAATATTCAAATATTTTAAAATCGTTTAAAAAAATCATTTTACATATTATTAGGATATTTATTATTATACTACTTATGATTTATAAGTAACATGTTATTTTGTTATATAAATTAAAACGAATTCTTTTGCAATTTTTTAGGCAATCCATCATTAGTAGAGGAAGCAGATGATTTTGATGCTAAGGACATGGCTCCAACGGAAGCTAAGCCTGAAGAAGAAGATTCCAATCAACTCCAAGCGAAGGTTAACTCTCTCCTTCCCAAACGTCTTCCACTTGAACTCGCGGAGAATCCTTTAATGCACTTGACGGTTGAGGATACCGATAAGATGATTGAAGAGGTGAGCAACCTTAATATTGACTACTAAATAAAAAATATCAGTGCAATGAGTTCCCGAAATGATCCACCTTACTACTGTACTGCTTAACTAAACAACAATCACATTGTGTGCAGATTGATGACGAGATATCCGACATTGACTCTACGAGTAGTTCTTCCACTGGGGACTCCAACTATCAGAAGACAGGGGAGGAGGAAGGTTCCAGTAAGGCGTGTAAAATGGGGTCAGGACAGCACCAAAAACTACCATCCTCACCCTTTGATGAACATTCTTCGTCCAGTGGAGAAAGTATGACTGGCGACTATCCCAAGGTGATTGCACTGTTGTTCAATTAAGATTTCCAGTTAAAACTCCTCATTAAGATTTGTATCCACGATGTTCTTAGGGCTGGAGCCCGCGACGAACCGCTGGAACCCGGATGGGAAGTAACGAGGATGATGATGCTAGAGAATACGGCACCTGTCCCGAGGGTTACGATTACCTGGATGCTGAAGAAACACGAAGGGCCCTCTGTAGTTCTTCTTCCGACAATGATGACGATGGAAGCAACGCTCTGGACTCCGACGATTGTGCTGAAGAGGAGGGCGACTATGATGCTCTCAAGGCTTTCATCTGACCCCCTGATCATCGATTTGTCTTCAACTATGCGACGGGCAGCTATTTGTACATACCTTTCTATCCTATATCACGCCCTGTTCTATCTGTTGGGTACTTATGTATGCTAGTTTTGTTCTCTTTTTACTTTATAACGGGATGTATTTTTAATATAATACCTTTTACAGTCTTCGTATCTATTTGTACTTAAAACAGATTGGCAATTTTTCTAATGGAATCCAGAGAATTATATTCTGTTCCTCATATCCACATGCGACATTATTTTTATCAGAAATATGCAGTCTATGGGTGCTTTCTACTCTTAGGATCTTTTGAAATGTAGATATAGAAAACTTAAAACTCTTATCTGTTAAATTGCAAGTTTACTTTACTGCCACTGTATGTAATACTTTGTGCTATTATTTTCCCCTAAATGGTAGTTATTTTCAAAAGATGAGAGATTACATTCGATTGATCGTTAGTATTTTGTATACTATAATTATATGAATTAATAATATGCTTTAAAATTTCGGTTGATTTTATTTGTAAATATCTATTCAGTTTGCAATATTTTGTATATTATGGTTTTTCATGTTTTAAAAATACTGGTCTGTTTATATTACTTTGATTTTGTTAATCAATTAAAGATTTCTCTTATAAATTCATAATAATGTTTTCCAAACAGTTTTAAAATTTATTTATTGAAACAAAATATGTGATAAAAAATAACAGGACTTTATTTCCATAAAACTATTGTTTCAATACATATATGTATAAACGCATATTGTTATATAATAACTGTTATTCAAAACTATGCATCTATTATTTTATTAATAAAACATTTATAATATACTACAAGGTTTTTCAATCAAGATAGTTTGCTAACCGCTTTTACAAGATTATGCTAATAAGTATATTTATTTCAGCTTACTAATGTTTATATTTCCTAATTAAAGCTGCTTTGAAAATTACAATTGATATTATTTAATTATACACAATCATAGATTTAATAATGTTTAGACTTGCAGTGATCTTCTATATTGTTACACTATGTACTAAATACTATAAAATAGATATTATTCAACAAACAAGTTTATATTATATATAAAAAGTAATTTGTAAAAGTATATCATCCATTAGATTTTACAAAAAACGAGTTAATTTTGATCAAATAATTTATCTTTGTGAAGGCATTCCTTGTATAGAAGTTTGTATGGAGTAGCAAGGCTGATTTTCTTTGAAGGGAGAGGAATATTTGAATGTTTCTTATACATTAACTATTATTGTGTGTTTTATTAAAATTTTCATAACAATTTTTTAATAGATAAAGAGGGTAACTTTCTATTACAGTACTAAAATATATCCATGTTTGGTATGTAAAGAGTCACAATTTTACAGCAATGAATACGGTATATTTTATTTTAATGTATTTAATTAAAAAAATACATTTTTATGTTAACAGAATAAAAATATATTGGAATTTAGACGCTCGTAAATACATGCTGGATTTACGTATGGGATTTCGTTTAATCTCTCAAACAGCGTAGAAAATTTTAATTTAACATTGTAGCATACGACCTGTCAATCTGAATCATACCCGACTCTCGGAGTGAAACGCGAATACATGATCCTAAATACAAATTAATGATTAATTAAGACTAGTCTTAAGACAGGTTTTTATAAAACACCCCTCCTGAAATGCAAAAACAGAGATTTTCATACAAAAAAACTAAAATGATGTAATTTGTGGATGTATTGAAAATATGTATAAAAAAACAAAACTATCGCACTCAGTTTTATGAATATTATAGTCGTTTCAGGGAGAGCAGAAGTGTGCAATAGACATTACAATATTGTACTAAGTTATATTTATTATATATAGCTTACAATCAATAGTCGATACAATACAGTGCAAATATAGTATAGAATATCTGCAGTTAATAACTAATAGTTTATAGTCCAAGCCATTTAGCCTCAAAAACCGGTCAGATAAGAAAAAACTGCAACACTACATACCAGTGCAGATTTGATTACAGAATATACTAGGTAACATATAAAAAAGTCTAAAGCTCTCAAAATTAAAATTACATAGACCGCTATGTCCGCTATTTGGCCCACTGAATCAATTGACTATAAGCAAGAAGAACAAATAACCGCTTTGTGAGGCATTTTGGATGCATTTAATATATTACCAATAGATAAAAACATGTTATAAAGTATCTGAATACATTTTTAATTTTTCGAAAAAATGTCTATGCATGACGTCATAGACATTTTTCTAAAACATGAACACGTCAAAATTTTATGTTTTTGGTGAATATCTCAAAAAGGAAACGCCTGAGACCCTATATTAAAGGTTTTAGTGAAAATTTCACTTTTTGACCATTGAGTGATTCCTCAACATTTTCTAGTTTTTTAACCTACCCTATCTCATAGATTATGTTCATATTTATATATGTTGGTAATACATTTATAGGGTCTCAGGTGCTACCTTTTTGAGACATTCACTAAAAACATTGATATTTTAATGGTTAATTTTTAGAAAAATGTCTATGACGTCATACATGGACATTTTTTCGAAAAATTAATGATGTATTTAGATACTTTATAACATGTTTCTTTCTATTGGTACTACATTACATGCATCACAAAGCGGTTATTTGTGATTAAGTTTTTCACATATTCACTAAAACATTCACTAAAAACATTGATATTTTAATGGTTAATTTTTAGAAAAATGTCTATGACGTCATACATGGACATTTTTTCGAAAAATTAATGATGTATTTAGATACTTTATAACATGTTTCTTTCTATTGGTACTACATTACATGCATCACAAAGCGGTTATTTGTGATTAAGTTTTTCACATATTTTAACATGGGCTAAATGGAGAAAATTTGACTGTACCATTTGAAGGTCACACCATATTTTGAAATCTTTAGACTTTCAGTATGCTATAAAGGTTATTGGGTAATCAAAACTGAAGAGATTGGTAGTGTTACAGTTTTTTGTCCATGAAATTCTAAATGACTTGGATTGAAGGATTTGGATAAGCCGATGAATTAATTAGCATAGCTTAAGATTTATATTACCCAAAAAAGTCGGAAGTCTGGATTAGGCAGAATCATTTTACAATAAAAAATAGTGGCAAAATCGCGTACGGAGTAAACTTATTAACCTGCTATTTTTCTAAACAGAACTTTGCGTCACATTTTGTACTTATTATTGAAAGAGCTCATTTTTTATTTCAATATAATAAGTTATCCGGACCAGATAAATAATACTAAATGTTTATATAAATTAGTGTAGTATATCCGACCATGTGTGAAAAATTATGCTACTTTTATAAGTTTGAAAGTACTTTGTATGTAGTATACCAACATGAAAGTTGTACAGTGTACCAACACGAAAGTTGTACAGTGTACCAACACGAAAGTTGTACAGTGTACCAACATGAAAGTTGTACAGTGTACCAACATGAAAGTTGTACAGTGTACCAACATGAAAG
>JAUZNC010036435.1:0-41703 GCA_034780395.1 Vannuccia rotundouncinata | reverse complement strand
GAAAGTTGTACAGTGTACCAACATGAAAGTTGTACAGTGTACCAACATGAAAGTTGTACAGTGTACCAACATGAAAGTTGTTTAGTGTACCAACATGAAAGTGGTTTAGTGTCAGAAAAAAAATAGAAATACATATATCCTTGGATTTTGTCATTCTGACTTTATTTAATTAAGTTGATTTATTTCAAAGAAAATTTGTATTTTGTTCAAAAATAATTATAATTCACTACTATTGTGTTTTTCATATAATTATTAACTTACCAGAAAATTAGAACTATTTTAATTTTTAATTATGTCCTGAAAATATTTTATTATTTTTTAAAATCCAATATAATTTATAAGTAACCAAAATTATTAACAGTTCTATTATATTAAATAAAAAAACCTTTTTTCGGAATCGTCGAATACATTGTTTAAGTATAAATAAATTAATCTATAAATGTATTTAGAATGAAATATAAAAAACCGAACAATTCTGTGAGTATAAATTTATTTGAGTAAAAAATTTGAAATGTAGCAGCATTTGCTTATTATATATTGTCAGATTCATGTGAGTCTTATGTGAGAGTTATTTAGTCAGGATACAACATTTTTATATAGTACACCGATTCAATATCTATTATCTCTTAGTTATTAGGTTTAAAGGTTAAGATAAAAGGTATTGCACGAATCAAAACAGACCGAAGTACTGAGCACATTTAGTTGCATTAAAATATTAAATAATTAAAACTCTTTTATACCGCTACACCACGAAGTGGTCATATGATTTGTATAAAATACAATTCAGGATGCAGTATATAACAATAACCAATTGAAAATAAGTATAATTATAATGTCTACTAACAGTCCCGCATCACTGTGATCGAACAGTTATTTTACATTAAATGTTTTCGAAATCAATATCTCAACAACGAGAGTATTACAAAGAATATTTTGACACTATTAAAAGTCCAGAATCAAGCATAGGAATGATAGAAGAGTCAGAATGGGATTCATTTTCCCAACATCAGATGTATTCAACCTTTATTTCAAACGGAATTCCTAATAACAAGCAGCGTTTGCGTCGAATGTCAGCTTTTGGAAAATTTAGTTCAAGTCTAGATAATTTACGAATTACGAAAACAAAATATGTAAGTTTTCGTTTTGCACTTTAAATACAACGATCTCTTTATATGCAGCTCTTTTAACTTAACAATAGTGCCATCAAATTGACCGATCCTTTCACTGTTCCTACTCCTGGGTCAAATATAACTTTTTAAAAGATTGAAATTACAGGCATACACAACTTTTACCTTAAGTTACAGAATTAATAAAATAAAAATATTAACTTTCTTTGTCACTTATTATAAAAGCAATTTCACACTACCACCAGAAAAACTGCACCTCTTTTATTGATTATAAGTTATAAATATTCATGATTTTATCTTGCTTATAAGAATAATGCCCATGCGTAACTTGTGTCATAGATCTTAGATAAGCTGTGAAGCCATGACGGCTAATCCCAATGTCTGCATAAATCGAAACATCCAAAAAAATTCAATTATTTATAATTTCCAACTTGCATTTCTTGCCTAAACCAAACTCGCATAAACCGAATACTGGACGGTTGTGACGAAACTAAAAATTACACAGCTTCTATATAAAGCATTTTATTTGCTTTACAGAATTTATACCGTGAATGAAATCGTTGAATCATTTATTTATTTTTCTTGAGTTATTGTTAACAATAATATTTCATATTATTATGGCTGAAACACTATTGAGAATTCTTAATTATATTTTCTTGATGTAAGTTGAAGTTTACCGATCAAATCGGTTATTTCTGACTTTTTAAACGGCAGTATGACAATTATATTTAAAAGATTATAATTCTTTGTTATAATAATATTCTATAGATTTTCAGAAACTGTTTATAGGGGACTTATTTTGTTTGTATGTCTGATAATATTAATTTAATTATATTGGCACATCATAGCATAGACAGAATTCTACTGTTAATAGTTCTTTGATCACCGTCAGTGCATTTAAGTAGTCTAGTATTCTTCGCTTCTTATCAGACACAATCATATCATGTCTGTATAAAGAATTCTCACAATGTTATTAAGACGCTCAACCAAACTCAACTTTTATACCCTGTATGTTGGATTCTAAAGTTCAGCATTTAATAGCACCCGCGCAAATTGATTTTGTCCTTTTGTTCAAAAACCATATTTTGTTACTATTAATAACTAATTAAAATATATATATATGGTGGCCGAGAGGTGTCAAAATATAACTACGTGTTTTTATCACCAAATTAGTGCTTTTTTAAACAATAACAATACATTTACTTAAAGAAGCTGCTTTTGTTCAAAAAAGCACTAATTTGGTGATAAAAAAACGTAGTTATATTTTGAAACCTCTCGGCCACCATACTTATACATCTAAAACATTCTTTTTATTTTATTTATATGTTATTATTTATTGCTATTTCGATTTTAATGCAGCTATAGACCAGCGGTTGTTTTGTTATTTATCAAACAGTTTCTTAAATAAATTATAAGAGCCAGGAAGTTTTCTTTGTTATGTATTTGTCTTGTCATCTTTATTATTTAACTATCTTTAATATCGTAATAATATTTATCTCGATCGAAAACCTTTTAAATTAAATTTTCTCCGAAATAAAAACGCGCAAAAAGACAAAATGGCGAAATCTTGTTCGCCCCATGATTTCATAAATAGAGCTGTGAAGTAGATCAAATCGGTCAATATATCTTTGCACAAGTAAGTTCCTTTAATTGTATTCATATTAGGAGTCTTTATTGTACTTAACTTTCGAATGTACAATCCCAACATTTTCATGCAACGATTAATTAATAAATAATTTTATTTGAAATCTACCATGACTATTAAACATTATATTACATATAAATTATTTTTTAAATATAATTCCCCCTTTTATTGTTGCATGATTTGAACATTGATTAAAGTTAGGCACAATAGCAATATTCAATTGTATCTGAATGTTTTAAAGAATTTCTAAATTTGTTTGGGTTACTGACTTTAAATATCAAATTTTGTCTATTCATTTTGTACTCTTTTGGTAGTAATTCGATCTAATTTTCTCGCATTCAGACATTGCCTGACTTCATCAACTATGCTGTGATTATCACCGACAAAAAGACTAATTTTCAACGCGAAATTGAAGTTATTACCAGAAGAAACGATTCTGTTGGGTAAGCATTTTCTAATGGAAATTCATGTGGTAATTTGAACGAATCGAAGCATCGAGTTTACTGTTAGAATAAAGGTTCTTGTGGTAAAAGATTTTTTACGAACATTTTTCCAAAGAACCGTTTTTCCTAAATAACTTTCCAAAGAACAGTGTATATGTTATAACCCAAATATTAATTTTTTTATGATATTCTTAACACCAAAAAGTCATTTTAAATATTTTATTTATTAGTTTTATATGATTAAGTTAATCATATTATTGCATATGTACTAAACATTTAATTATACATAGTTCAAGCAGTTTCTTTTCACATTAAAGTTAGTTGTAATTGTTCATCTAAAAACGGTGTGTTTTTCTTCGTAAAATTAATGTTTTTATCCATTGTAGATATTTTAATTGACTGGTTTATAGATTGTACAATTAATTATACAGACTTAAATATTAATATAACCGTTCTCTCTAATTATTTTAATTCAAATAATTTTAGATTATTATCCACCATTTAAAGTTTACAATAGCGTTAAAGTTTAACATTTTATATAGTCATACATTACTGTTAAAACTGTCATCATAACTGAAATATTATACTCAAACTTATATAAAGAATTTATTTATATCAATATTATTACATAATAATTGAACTTTAAAATATATTTGTCTGTCATATGTAGATAATTTATACACAATGTTATGAATAAATATACTTAAATAATGGTTTCTGAAATGGTTTCAACAGAAAAGAATGTGTTATAATATATCCAAATTAGAAAAAACTATAAACCCACTTATTCTATAAAATTGTGAAGCATTATCTATATGTCTGTCCACACTGGTTTGTCAATATTTATAGCCAAATATCCGAAGCACTGTCTTATAAATGTGGTCAATCTAAAAAGGGGTTTGTAGTTTTTTTATAAGTAAAGTTATTTTCTAAAACATTTATAGGATAAACAGATTTTCATTAAAATTATTAAATTTAATTAAAAATTTGTTATTTTAGCAATTCTTAGATGTTTACCACAAAGTTTAGATGGATATCTATTTGTTATTTTTTTTAAATATTTGCGCAAAGATTATACAATTAATAGTAATATATCGTCCAGATATGCCACCGAAGTTACTATGTCTCTTTAAGCATAAATAAAAAAGCAATTAATAAAAAAATATGTGAACCTAATATTGAAAAAGCTATCAATCAAATTTGGTTGATAGCTTTTCAAATATTAGGTTCACTATTTTTTATCCTTTGCAAAAAGGTTATGTTTCAATTTTCTTGAATAAATAAATTGTAAATTTCGAAAAAAAAAATATTTATGTTGCGAATATAATTTTTTTTATAAAGTTTATTTTTATATGAAAATGAAATGAGAAAATTGATCCACTTAACTTACAGATAACACGCTAATGAATATAAGACTATGCTTAATTTGGCTTTCAAATAGGTTGTGTAGTATGAAATTTACCTAATCAGTGCATGTTTTGACAAGTATAAGCCTCTTGAATAAAAACTGTCTTCATATTATAGTCGATTGTTTTTCGGTCTATTTGTTCGGATCTTGAAAACATTCTACACATTTTGTTTGACTTGCAGCGGTGCTTAAAGTCTTAGTCCGATGTGTTTCCCCTGAAGTTATGCCTGACTTAGAAACATGCGAGGTAGATTTCTGGTGGGTCCCATTGGGCAACTTTGTCTGAAATGGAATATAAATTTAGCTAAATTACAATCTGTATTAAAATAGAACTTTATTATAAAATTTGTATTTCTTATTTATGTCAATTAAGTTGGAAATATTTTACAAATTAACCTGTTTAACTTTATTTCACTGAATAATGGTCACTTCAAATGACAACAATCCTATAATAAATTACTGAAATCACCGATTTATAGCCTACGTCAAATGGCAACTTCGGCAGACGAGTTTTTGTCGCAGGCTTTTTTGTTAACTTGGACACTTTCGATGAACCAATTTGGTTGACATTTTTGACTTTCGACTGTGACATGAGCTCTTGACACAATGCGATTGCATTTGACTTGATTACTTTGGGTGCTGTCAACTGCGAATGCTCCTTATAGATGATTGGAAGTATGTTTGTCGATTCCGACATCTCAGTCGGTGCAATGGCCGTCGTATCTCCGAAACTATTCAACGGAAGTTTTACACTTTCATCTGTCTCCTCATTTGCACAACTTGGAGTTGGAAGATCCGCATCCTGTGAGGTGAAAGGTTCACCACCTAGATTGATGTTACCACCGGTGGTGTTGACTTCCGGGGTCGTTAAAGTTCTAGGTTCAAAGAAGTTTTCCAATGTCACCGTGGAATTGTCACTAGGGAAGACCGCCTTGCATGCTAACTGCCAAAACTGGTCATCACAGAGATCCAGTAGGGCCATTAACAGGATCACCTCTGGCTGTTTTTCCGGCATGTCGACAACAACAGGACGCTCGGAAAAGCTAATCAAGAGTGGGCCAAACAGTTCGCTGATTCTAATTTGTAGGACAGCCGAATTAGGACTTTGCTGCAACAATGTCTGGAAATGATTCATCAGGAAGGCTACAGTGTCCACTATTGGTGGCGTTAACTTTAATATGACATCCACAAGAACTCGCTTTATTTCCGGATTGGGTATTAACTCTACGTTAAAAACTGGCTTGCAAAACAAAAGAATAAGATCCGGTCTAGTGAAATGCATTGGTTTTTCCTGGAATAGCCCAAGAAATAAAACAATTGCAGAGGTTAAAACCGTCAACATTTCTTTCTCCAGCATTTTCTCCACTTGCGGGATAGTCATCAAATGACTCTGTAGAATTGAGATTTCCAAAAATTTGATCGCTCGATATTTATGAGAGTTGCCATTACTGTAAAGCGCAGTCCATGCATTGTTCCGGTGGCAGCGGGCCTCAAGGGCAACTACCAAGCATCTTAAGATTTCAGGAACATAAGGCCCCTTCGTTGGCTGGAAATCGTCTAAAAGAAATTTTTGATACATCCATCCTGGTTTGCGAATAGTTAGCGAACGAAATTTTCTATGAATTGATGCTACACTCTTAATTGGTGTCAGCGTATTGTTTTTTGTCTGATTTTGTAATTGGCTTTCGATTTTGGGTTTAGAAGATTCCACTACGGTGAGAAATATTCGCCTTGTTCTATGGTTACTCTTTGACGTTCTTTTGCTACTAGAACGGTTTCTTTTATACATTCTTGAGCGAGATCAATTACGAAACGATTGTTTAGAGGAGAATTCTTTATATATCATTAACGCAGGAAGTAATAAAGACTTCAAATTATGGATTTTATTTATTGGCTCTATGATAAAGTAATCAATAGAATCGATATTTTTTTTGAAAAACTTATTATTATTTATTCGATATCATTAAAAAATAGTCAACAACAATTAATATTTTCGATGCGAATATTACCGTCCTCGTCAAATGGATTCCGTTCTATTATCAGGAACGCAATTCGTCGCCAACAATAATTCTCTTATGTTGGATAATGGTGTAGTGACTGTAGAGATATTATCGTTTTGTTTCTTGAGTATTTGTAAAATATTTAGCCTATATTTCGTAATACTAATTAATACTTTATAAGTATTGTCTGATAATCTTTAATATAAGTGTTCCATTCTGCTTATCTATTTTATATAATATAATTAATATTTATATAATACTCTGCTATAAATAAATATGTAAGGCCAATTGTAAAGGTAGTAATTACTAGTGCACTTTCGAGTATTCAAAGAAGTTCAAACATCTAAATGAAAACGTCTAAAAAAATTTTAAAACTTTATTTCTATTTCAGATTTTTTTTAAATGCGTCACTGAAAATTTATTTCTATGAAATAATCAGTCAAATTATTTACAATGAAATATATATAAATGTATATTAACAGGTCAGTCAAAAGGAACAACAAAATGTAGATACTATATAGCTATCGATTGCTACATTATAGAAAGGCAACAGGCATTTCTATAATGGAGCAATCGATAGCTATCTTTTGTTGCGTGACTTTGCTATAATTTTTTTTGTATATAATAAATATTTATGCTTAATTGATGATCCCAATGTTCAAAGTAAAATAAATATATATATTTTCACCATGATACATAAAGTGGACTTCATACGTTATGGACTCGTCTTTAAAGAAGCGCTTTATATGCCATGGACTACTTTATGTGTCATCGACAATACTTTATGTATTAATTCTCTTAATAATAACAAATAATAAAACAAAGGAATAAGCATTGATTTTTATTTTGAAGGCAATATCTTTATCAATATCTATAAAATGTATTCATTTATATACCATTTATTTATACTATATTATATTATTTTTTCTCCATTGGTACATAACGTGGACTTTATTATGTACCATGGAGAAAAAAATGACACGAATTGGTAAAGTACATTATGATACGAGGACAATTTTATTTACTCCTTCGCTTCGCTCACTCAGAAATTAAATTGTCCTCATATCATAAAGCTCCACTTTACCAATTTCGTGTAAATAGTCATTAATGTAAAGCATTTTTATTTATTTTAGCCCAATTGTGACACATCTAAAGATTACTTTCATATTTTAGATTTCCTCTCTATTTTGTACCAAACCATTTATCGATGTCAAAATCATATTTTCTAGGTAATCTTCTAAGATAAAATTTTTATTAATCTGTTTTTACAAGCTCGTATCTGTAAATGGTAGAGTTATAATATAACTATTCTGTTATATTATGTTAGAGTCATATTGAGTTTCCTTTTTTAAGGCAACCTGCGATCAATGAACCATTTTCATTGCACTTTTTTCTATTAAGAATTAATTAATTATCAAAAATGGTCATTTTTGTTGTAACCTATTATTGGTGGCTTTATAAAACCCAATTACTTGATTCATAAATGAAGTCTTGTATACTATGAAGGTTAATATTATTATACAAATACGTATACTAAATATATACATATAATACATAATATTACAGTATAGTACTTAATATCTGTTGAAACAGTTGTAATATACATTAAATATATTAACTTTACTCAGAAAACATACGGTAACTTCGAATATGGTCAATTCTATTTCCATTTCGAGTGTTGGAATTTTTCATTAATTTCAAACCAGCTCATTGGTTTTCCTAAACAGCCTTTTTTATTAGAAATTGCATCACTTTTGTACACGTTGGACAAATCGGTTAGTCTCTCCGAAATTTCTCTTTCCTTTCGCAATAGTCCCACTTTCACTTTATCTTCACAAGCGTCCTGCCACTCGTGAAGGACTTTCATGACTGATCTTCGTTTGTTAAGCGCCGAGCTTACTGTCGAGGTGAATTTAAGTAATTTGAGTGAACGGCGTTCAGGATTTCTTGTTTTATTCATTTCTGTAATTGAAATTCTTCTGGGAGATAGTGCAGCATAATAATGATCCAGATCGTCCGTACTTTTTTCTGAAGTTGAGTCTTCATCGTGGCTGAATTTAAAATTTTGATAAAGGCTTTTGTCCTCATCGGGGGTAACACGGTGGAAGGCAAATCCCACGATAGAATGGCTAAAGTTGAGCCAGAAGCCAATATCACACATCTCTAGTGCCGCCGTCATGAAGACGGCTTCTGGCTCCTCCTTGCTAGAAATGACAGGCCGTTCTTCCAGACGAAAACAGTGTCTGCCAAATTGTTCGCCTAGTATTTGTTTAGTCATCTGTGCGTCAATCGAATATTCGCAAACGTGAAGCAAGTGCAAAACAATGAATGTGAATGTATCTGAATGGGTTCGTGAAGTTCGTAACATCTCGTGCTTTATCATTTCCTTGATATCTTTATTGGGCCGTCTGTAGTGATCGTACAGAGGTTTCTTGGAAACAGATAGTAAGGATTTTCTGCTGATCGTTAGAAATTTTTTCCTAAACAAACTTATGAAGGAAATGAGCACAGCTTCGAGTTCTTCCTGGGTCAGTGCTTCCACAACCTCAAGAATGTTTGAGTATGTGTGTTCTCTAAGAAAGATTTGTTTGATATAACCAAAACTGTGTTCCAGACCTTTCACCGTTTGTGTGTAGGCTAAGTGCCAGCTTTGATTCACGTTGTATCTCCGTTCTAATATGTTGACAATGGTTGAGACAACGACTGGGATGTACGGTTGTTTTTCGGGTTTAAAATCAAACAGACAGAAAGCTTTTTGCATCCAAATTGGTTTTAAAAATTGCAATTTTGTTGTTTTATCATCATCTCTTTGTGTAATACTGAGTTTGTTGATCTTTTCCCCAATTTCCAGCAATATTTTCGTTTTTTTAAAGGCTTTGAGCTCTGGTAATTTGATCATACTTTATAAAAGAAAATAGGACAAATAATATCCTCATATTTTCATTCAATTGACATAGTTCAGTTTACATTAAACATAGATGGGGTGAATGTTTAGGCTTTATAATTAAGGGAATAATTTTAAATTTAAAAATAATTATTTTCCATAGATATACTATTTTTGTTTAAGTTTAACTAGATTGGTAATCTAGCTGACTGTTGTCACTTAGTATCGGTTTCTGTCGATCCTGGCAAAATTCAATATTATTAGTAATTACTGTAGTAATATTAAATTCAATAATTGTTTATATGTATCAATTAAATATATATATTCTGTTAAAGTTATTTTCAAATCATTTAACCAATCACAACTCTGGATTTGTCCAATTTAGCTCTATATATAACATACAATATCTATGTTATTTTCACGATATTTAAAAAGTTCAAATCAGATATTAGTTTCGTAAGAGCTATAAACAAAATTTATGGTATATCATTTCTTTTTTGGTTGTTGTAGGAGCTATAACACACTTTTTTTTGTCATTTTGGCTAATAATAATATCACATGTTTTTGTTAAATATGTACATTATTATATTTATGTCGTTTGTATGATCGACATTGGTGGGTTCGCTCGACCAATTATATGAGACTTCACTAAACTAACCAGTTGTGTCACAGTCACATTTAAAAAACACTATATATATCATTTGAATTAATTTGTTTGCCTTGAATTATTAAGAAAGTCAAATTTCATGTTTATAGCTATTGAAGACCCGAAGCTATCAATACTCGAAATTAACTTACGCATTCCCATACATTGATGGATATGTCATTATTTTATATTTTATCGTTTATATTACGGATATAATTTAATTAAGGTTTCCGATCTAGATAACAAATTTTACGATTTCAATGTTCCCATACAATATAATATGTACACTTCATTTAAAGTTGATTATTGATTGAGAAGTCAACTGATTTTAATTGTCAACTGTTCAAATGAGTGACTGTCTATATGATTATAACCAACCAAATGAAATTTCTATGGTTGATAAAAGTGCTGGTTTAAAAAAACGTTGTTTGTCTATGGTTCTAAGGAACCACAGTAGGAATATATATCTTTAAACCTTTATATTATATCTAATGTTTCAATATATAGGTATGATTGTGAAAATTGCCAAATTAATTAATAAAAACTCATTCTATATAATAAACGTCGAATTTATACAGAATGATAAATATTGTTCATATGAAAGCCTTAAAACCGTTGTTGCTATGCTAAATTTAAATCCCTAACAACGTTTTTTCATGAAAAATAATTTTTATCATTTTCAACACATTTTTAATGTATGTGGAACATTTTATGAAAATCAAATTTAGTGTTTGTTATCGAAGAATTGAAGAATTAGAAGAATAAAGACGAAAATATGCGATTTTTGAAACTTTATATTTTCAAGTCTGTATTATCTACGGGGATGAAATTTGGTTTCCTGATTAAGTCTAGGCTGCGCTATCAGATTCAATTAGAATTATTTCAAAAGCTATTTGTGAAAAGTATCTGTTACAAAAATGATTAGTTTGTTGCGGTTTGAATTCCATTATACTTAGTGTTGGTAGCGCCTACATGTAGAGAGCTTACAACCTACTATCGTAGGTTTAGATTTTAACATTTTGAAATAAAATAACACAAGTTTCACATAAAAGTTTCACATAAAAACATATTTTCCATAAATTTGTTACTTTATAATGGCCAATGGCGAAACTTGAGTGCATTGACATTTACATTGAGTTCATAAAATTATGTGACATAAACACGAAATCTATAGAGTAATTTAATAAAATTAAAAGAAAAATTCAAATTAGAATAAATCTATGAAAACATAATCAATATTTTACCATTTGGGACAATACAAATTTAATGTAATAATTATTTTCCTGAATTTTGAAAAGTATTTTATTTTTTATTTCACCATGCATGGAACATAGACATTATATATCTATACTTTAAATATAGTGTAGTTATATAGTGTAACGTCTATGGAATGGAAAAGTACTACTTTTCCGACGGCAGCATGCATAGAAAAGTAAACTTTTCCATACATGCATAGAATTATTTTGTTAAATTATCAATTGCAATCGTGCATTATTTTTTTTGAAAAATCGTATAAAAGTGTTTTATAGATAGATATGGTTCTTGTTTCAAAAGTTGGAATGTTACAATTAAATTAAATTAATTTTAAATGTATACAAAAAATAAGCGAAAATAATAGAAAATATATTTTTGTAAAAAGTACTTTATATATTACAATAATAAAGATACCTACAAACAATATTAAATAAATAAAAATTATACTTTACATAAAATATATACTTTACCAAAATATGCGTTACAAGGCATTTTATATCTCATTATTTGTGGTAAAATCGTTTATTAATCTAGTTGGCAGAGATATTTTATGAGTTTTAAAACGGTGTGGGTTCCGTGGTATTCGTTGGGGTTGTATTTTCTTACAGGTTTTATCGCTAAATTTGGATAACTCTGCTTGCACTTTCAACATTTCCTTTTCTTTCTGCGTTAAACCAACTTTGACTTTGTCGTCACATGCCTCTTGCCAATCCTGAATGACCTTGACGGTAGATAGAGGCTGTCGTTCCTTGTTACCGGACGCCAATGTTGAGGTGAATCGTAGCACTTTGATTGGCATAATAGTCGTCTTTCGAAACATAGGGTTAGGAGTATTCACTAGTCTATCGGGCGAGGTTTGCGCATAGGTGCAATCTAAATTTTCCCCACTGATACTTTCTGAATACGATTTGTTGTCAAATTCCTGTTTACTTTCTTCGTAAAGGATTTTATATTCTTCCAGGGTAACCCGGTGAAAAGCAAATCCTACAATGGAATGGCTAAAATTGAGCCAGAACTGAGCTTCACAGATCTCTAGAGCCGCCGTCATAAAGACGGCTTCTGGCTCTTCCTTGCTAGAAATGACAGGCCGTTCTTCCAGACGAAAACAGTAGCCACCAAATTGTTCGCCTAGTATTTGTTTAGTCATCTGTGTGTCAAACGAATATTCGCAAACATGATGCAAGTGCAAAAAGAGAAACGTGAGCGTGTCCGAATGAGTCCGAGAAACTCGGAACATCTCCCGCTTAATCATCTCCTTGATATCTTTATTTGGACGTCTGTAGTGATCATACATCGGCCTTTTGGCCACATATAGTAAGGACTTTCTGCTGATCGTTAGAAATTTTTTCCTAAACAAACTTATGAAGGAAATAAGCACAGCTTCGAGTTCTTCCTGGGTCAGTCTTTCCACAACCTCAAGAATGTTGGCCTCAGTATATTCCTTAGCAAATATCCTTTTGATATAATCGAAAGCCGGTTCTATTCCAAAAGCCGTTTGTGTGTAGGCTAAATTCCAGCTTTGATTAACGTTGTATCCCCGTTCTAATAAGTTGACAATGGTCGAGACAACGACTGGGATGTACGGTGGTTTTTCGGGTTTAAAATCAAACAGACAGAAAGCTTTTTGCATCCAAATTGGTTTTTTGAGTTTTAACTTGCATTTAGAGGACTGGATATTGGTTTTGTTTATTCGGTTGACCTTCTCTCCAATTTCAATATAGATTTTGATTTTATTGAGCGCTTTAAGTTCTGGCAACTTTATCATGTTTTTACAACTTGCTAATGGAGTAAAAATGACTAAACTTTTCAGCATAATATTTTTGATTTTCTCACTATAAAAAATCGTTAATGTAATCAATATTCGTCCATATTCCTTTTATTGTATATTATACTACAACTTGCATATCTCTATCAATTATAAAATCGTGTGTATATAAATTCTTCTCATCTGTTTATGAAACAATAAATTGATTTTTTGTTAGTCTATGGCTTTAACTGCAGTGTTTATAGCCAAGTTTAAGAATTTATAAATATCATTATGAATATATGCTATCGGTTTTTATTTTGATAGAATAAACAGTTGTATATGATCATAGACATTAAATTAAACTACAACTACAACTACAACATATATATATATATCTATATATATGTACAATGTCTATGTTTATGATATATTAACTTTTGAAAAACCACAATAAAATAAGCCTCTAAATCAATATTTTAAAAATTTTAGGATAAATAGACTACTAATCACATGTCGAACAACTGGTTCATTAGGTTGGTATCGAAATATGTTAAGCCAATTTCTATGGGTTAGGGTTAAAATTATCCTAATCCTAATTAAAATCATATTATTTAAAAAATATGAACATTTTAGAATCAGGGATGTAATTCTTCCGATTTTAATCGGATTTCCGATTTTTTTAGAGTAAAATTTTTTCGCACTTTACTTTTCAGTACATTCAATTATATATATTGCACCCGCCCCATAAAAAATATATTAAAAAATATAATATTGCGCCTCTGGTAAACATTATTCCGATTTTTTTATCATTTATAAATCACACCCCTGTAGAATTATTTTTTGTTGGCATTTAGCAACTAATGAAAATAAATAACTCGCTTGACATTTCTCAGAGTGAATTTAGATTTCTAAATCTTTATCTGTTATAATACATAATTGTACACTATGTATAACGTACTCTATAGAGAAGCTAATTTTCATCTTAAATGCCCCCTCCCCTCCCCTTTAGAATTGTAATAAACAATGTACTTCAATCAATCGGTTCTGATCTGTACCCGACTCAGTACTATCAAGATTTGGGCTGGTATGAATCTTTGTCACCCAGACTTGACTTTTACAAACTTTTCAACTCATCGACTGTCGACGAAGAATTGGGCATTTTTATAAGAGGTGAGACTTTAAATTTATTTGAGAGGTCTCTCATTAGCAATTATGTTTACAAAATTTCCACGATTTTTTATAAATTTAATCTTTATTAATAAATTTAAAACGTTTTAAAACCAATTTAATAGAATTAACAAATTACCTATTTAGTACTGATATGACTGCATAATTTAAACGTCAGCTAAGAATTAAAAGTAAAATTCATTTTTAATGACATAGTTAAATCAACAGAGCTTTTGATTAATACTAATATTGTAAAAATGTTTATTTATTATTTAAATGATTACGTTATTTTCGTTTTTTACTAACTGGACGTAGTTATTGTTGTCTTAAATATTATAAGATCTACATAATTGTTATGATAACAGAAAGCTAATATTTCTAAAAGTGTTTCATATTAAAACTATGAATGAACAGAAAGCACAGTTTAATTTTCTTATTTATTACGTTTAAACATTTATATTTAGGTTATGTAAACATATATTATATTTTTCACATACTACTTAAAGTAGCATAACATGATAAATCGAATTTTTAATGCTATATACCTATTTTGTTCAAATTCTTAATAGAAATCCATTTACAGAAACATAAAATATTACACAAATTATTAGATGAAGCTTTCATTATAAAATTAAAGTTATAATTTAGTAAACTTTTTTAATTAAAATTAAGAATATCAGCTACATAATGTTAATTAAAAAATATGTTCTGACTTAATCAATATATTTACTTACTAGATAAATCAATACGTCCAATTAAATTAATTGACATGGTTTGCCGTTATCTCGCAAACATCAAATGCCTTTTTATTAGCCATACTTTTGTGATATTTATTTCATAAAAAGGCGATTTAGCTATATCCATTCTGAAGGAGAGATACAACTTGGAGAGACGAAACTGTTTAGAATTGTGGATCAGGTTACAAGTCAAATAATTTGTGATTATGCAAACAAAACTCGAACTTTGAAAAGTTGAATATTTGAAATCGCATCAAAATTTCATTAAGAATACAAACATGATTTCTCTCTCAAACCTCTGACTATAATTTATTGTGTGATAGGTTGGTGACAATTTTAAAGGCTGCGTTAAATTGTATTTTGAATTATACATAAATAGCTGAACCAGGAAATCAGAATTACAACAATGATGCGTTTCTAAACATAGGTATTAATTATTCATGAAAATCAAATTTTGTCCTATTTTATTTTTGTGCTGCCGAGCTTTTGCTTATTGCAAATCTAATTAAACCTAATTTGGATGTCTTTGATACCCCCAGTGGAACTGAAAATGATTATTGTATTTTTATTTAGCACAATTAAATAATATGTACTCATCATTTCATGATTCTATTAATATTTTAGAATATAGTATATATATTATCCCGTGCCATGCTCATTTGTTGTTAATTCTTAATAATTTCCACCTAAAAGATTTATCTAAATTGAGAAATGAATCCATTAAAGAAATACACAAAATCTCTTTTAAGTCACAAAAAATAGATCTTTAAACTTCAAAGCAATTTACACTAATCTTTATTTATTGCGGCTTTAAAAGGGAACGATAGTTAAATATTTTCTTCACAACTTATTTCTATCGTAATAATAAATTTTATCAAAAATTGATATTATTGATATCGGTAGCTATAAATTGTATATATAACATAAACAGTTACTATTCGAAATAGTGTATTCATACATTTGATTTAAGTATTAATTATATTTCCAAACGCAGATTATTCTATAAGATTGAAATATTACAGGCTTCAAATATTTGTAATATTCAATTTTTTCAGTTTTAATTCTTTTGTAAAGAAATAAATTTTCTCGGTTGAAACTAATTTGGTAATTAATTGTGGGTCACTGCACTATATTGAAATTTAATCAATTTATCAGAAAAACATGAACACATTTGTTGGTTGATGTATAAGAAATTTCCTCTAAATATTGCATGAATATAGGAACAAATTCTGAAAATAGTCTTTAACGGATCATTCCATTGAATTTGAATATCAATCACATTTGATTTCCGGACTGATTTCCTCACAGTGACTTTGATGTCCTTCTTAAATTCTGATTATATTTATTATTCTCATTTCTTTTCTTGTATGTATCTTCTCTTTCTATTTAATGTCTGGCCTGATCTCATTCACTGTCATACCTTCATATTTCACTGTTCTGTTCTGCAATATTTTCAGTTGCTTTTTAGCTTTTCCAAACGTCTGAAACTCCTATCACCTCTTTTGTATTCTTTATTTATGTAACTACTCATCCTTCCTCTAGTCTACCCCTCAACTCCACCTCAGCTCCTCTCTACCTCTCTACCTCTACACCATAGATCTATGCTCTATATACTTCTGTTTCATCCTCGAGACTTCTTTACAATTCTTTTCTTTCTTTCCACTACCTCTCGTCTCATCTTCTCCTCTCCCAACTTCTCTGATTCCATTCCACACTCCACTTTCGCTTTTACCATCTCCACTTCTCTTCTATCCCTTTCTTAACCAACTTTTTACACTTCCATTTAATTTTTCCTTCTCTTCACCCCACTGCTATCCCACCCCATGGTATTTCCTCTCGATTATTTTTATATTACCTACTCTATCTTCCTATTTCATTCTTCAACCTCTACATTTCTATACATTATAGTAATATTTACAGGACCGGGGAAGTGTATAAACCGTATTTCCAATCAAGAATTATCACGCGATATATACAATTATATTACATCAACGAATCTTTTTATTCTTATATTAAAAATATTTTTTTCTTCTTTTTACTCTATTCTTAACTTCTTGAAAACTTTAACAGTTTTTGATAAAAAAAACTTTATAATCATTAAATAGTTGACAAGTTTTAAAATTCAATGTTAAAAAAGGTAAAAATCGCAGTTATTCTCATGAGTATAAAATATCCATCTAACAAAGTGCAACTTACTTTTATTTTGCAGCCTTTTATTATTGTTATCTATGCATATGTACTTAGAAAGAATATATTTAAAAGTGCAAAACGTGTTGAAGTTAACAATTTATTTGTCATTATGAGTTTTGAATTGTGAAAAATTTAAGTTGAATGAATTATATTAAAGGATAAATTTTAATTGTACAATTTTTTAATGCTATCAATCTAATTTAAGTTATTGAATTTATCATTAATAATAAATATCCCTGTCATATTTATACTTTTTATTTGAATATAATTCTTTCATAATCATATTATGCCAATATAGGAATCATGAGAGGAAAAATCACAATACTAAATTATTTTTTGTCTTGTACACTCTGTTTATTTCCACATAATAGTATAAAGAGGACCTTGCAAATCTAATTCAGAGGTTGAAATGCACCGTTATCAAATCGATTTGGTCTATAGATCATTAAAACCCTCCTTTATGTTGCTGATTGTAATGTATTTTTTAACAAAATATGATTTTAAAAGCCTTAAGGTGCAATCTAAACTTCTAAAAACTCCAAAAAATCTGGCCAGTTTATGAGCTTGGGTAAACGACCTCCCTGGATTTCGAGCCCTGATTTTCCCCGACTGGACCTGACCTGACCTGTTCGGATTTTATATTTTTTATTTTAAAAGAAGAATACTAATTTTGATAATTTATAAGTTCTGTCGTGAAATATTGATATAGTGTGGGGTTAAATCTTTATGACACATCACGTCAAATAGAGATTTATTAATTATAGTCTGTAGTTATGAATTAATTATCGAAGTCACTTTTGTTTAACCTTGAAATAAAAGAAAACCTAATTTCATACGACTTATTATAGAAGGAGGAAATATTTATACATTCTATCAAACAGTATAGTCTAATTGCAAAAGTGTTCTAATAGAGTTTGAATATCTAATAATATATGGGGTGAACATATCTCATTAGCACCTGAATCTCTTCCATGAAAGCACTTTTGGAAATCTGCAACAAAACTGAATTGATACTTATGTTAGCAAGAAAAAAGGAAATATTATAGAATCGGCTGATAAATGTCCTTTATGCGAAAATCGATGGATTATCAACAAAATTAGTATCAATGATTATATATTTGTGCAAATCGAATTGAAGGATGAATCTGAGAATCTGTATTTCGCGGAACGTTTGACAAAACAGAAATTTTTACTGAAATTTAGCTATTTGTATGATTAACTTGACAATGCTACTCTTAAACGTTGAAATTTTAAAATATATATTCTCTATACTAGATTAAAGAGATAAATAGTCTTTGTTTTAGTTATCAAAAAGTAGGACACCCTTCGCTAGGCTTCAGAGATATAGTGATGATTAAATTAACCCCTTCTGCTTATATAATAGTCACTTCAATATATTCCATCGTTTCGATGAAATTTTCAATTTTCGCACACAACTGCTAAAATGAGGTATTTATTTAAAAATATATGCCACGTATACTTTTAGAATTGCGAGTTTAATACTTTTATAACATGCAATTAATCCATTTTTGTTCTTCTAATAGCTGCGATAATTCTTGCTTAATGCTGACATTAGCTTTCAAAATTATATATTAATCTGCGTGATACTGTCGTGCATTTTGAGTTGTGCCAATTTATGTGTTATATATTTTACAAAAGAATTTGTGGTTTCTGCACACGGTTATTTGAGAATCTCACGAAATTGAAAAAATAACACCAAATGTAGAAATCTTGGATATAAACAGTATTTTAATAACAATTTGAATGCAATGAGATGCTGTATAATGTATTTAAAGTTTTGTAGACTTTTGGAATCTCTGGTTTATAGAAAATCTTTAAAAGATTTATAGGAAAGGTTTGCTCATTGTTGGGATTGAAACAACGACCATTGTGTTGGAGATCTGACGCTCCACCAACTTCTCCACTTCAGT
Source organism: Vannuccia rotundouncinata (assembly GCA_034780395.1). Lineage (NCBI taxonomy): Eukaryota > Metazoa > Platyhelminthes > Proseriata > Coelogynoporidae > Vannuccia > Vannuccia rotundouncinata. The sequence continues at coordinate 22,524 of JAUZNC010036435.1, read as the reverse complement.
GATCTTTTAGATGATTAATTTATAACTTATGATAATTTTGATTTATATAATACTTATCATTCATATTTGAATGTATGTTTTCTCGTAGAAAACTTTTCTCATAAAGAAAGGTTTGTGATGAACTGACCGGGTAAGTCACAATGGTTTTACAATGAAATATTTGGGTATGGTGAATATCACGTCACATCAACGTCAGCTTGGAGAGTGCCAACGCAAAAACAATTCCAAGCAAAAACACGAATATAGAATACTCTTCACCACACCTTGTTATTGTTACACATTAATTACGACTTAGAATATTCGATACAGCTAGACCTATAGTTTGCAGTTTTGATGCGGGTTTATATAAATACTACAAATTGTATAAACTATTTATATAAGCTTAATTTTATAAACAGTTAATACAAATTATTTTATAAACTCCTGGATTTGTTTAAATTGATAACAAAAAAGTATATATTATACAACATTTTTAAAAGTTTATGAATTGAACATATTTAATAAAACTTTATTTAAATAAGTTTATCACAAATAATATAATAAAAATTTCTTCTAAATCTAAATTTGGCTGTTTATTTCTGATCGATATTTAATTCAAACAAGCTATTTAACGAAATTAAAAATAAATCGGAAGAGTTATACATACGAAATTAAAAAACTTTGTAAAATTATTTTTATAAATAACAATTTTGTTCTTCCCGTTATAATTAATAATTTTGGTAAATTTGTAAGTAAATATTTTTAAATAACTTATTGTGTATTTTTCATTCATTATATTAATCAATTATTTAAGTAGTAATTCCATAGTTTATCCTAAATAAACTATCAATTCGTGTTTTTTGACAAATGAATCATCATTCAATATTAAACACATCCACTTCATATTAGTTGAAAGTAATTGATTGGACAACCAGGTTTAACCAATAAGGTGTGTAGAATTTGACTACTAGTCATACAAATTTATCAAGAAACGGTGAAACATTTTGAAAAAATACTAAAATGAAATTATGATACACTTTTGAATGAAAGAATTCTTCCGACACACATTCACAGATTGCATTTTAAGAAACATTCAAGTTCTGGATATTACTGCACTTGATAACACTTGATACAGCATTTCAAAAACCCTGGTCGCAGTGACGTCACACGTATTGATTATACTCCATCACGGCTATGACAGACCAACGCAGGAAGTCACACACAGACCTCCTGTCAACTCCTAAAGGAGCCAGACGATCCCCCTCGCCCTCTAAGCTCACTGAACTATTCGCATCGGTTCATCGTAGTTCAGTTATTGATTCGCTTCTTCCAGGTAGGACACCAGCTGTGATAAAAGGGTCTTCTATATTTGGGATATTTAGATAGGATTCCCTAAGAGTGGTTGTAATTAAGATCTTAATTGTTATCCTGTTGTTATAAAACGGATTAATAATTATTTATCTAGCGTCATGAGACTGGTAATTAGTGGGTTGGCTTTATATATTAAAGTTATTTTCAATAAGAAATCAAGATCATGTTATTAATGTTATTTTAATGTTAGAAATAATTAATCTTAATTAATCTTATACAGTGAAATATATTAACACATCTTATAAATAACTTTAATAAATGTCCAAAAGAACATTGTATATCTTCCGTTACGGGTCGCTTATATTTATTCCCTTTAAAACAATTAGCAGTATTTTATTATGTCAACAACAAACGAAAAAAGTTATTAAATTATCCAAATCACTTTAAACGTTGTATTAAAAATATTTAACTAAACTATTTATAACGTATTAAATGTTTTTCTTACAACATTTTGATTTTTGAAACAATTATCTTTTTAACTAGTTTCGATTTTTTAAATTTAAATCAATACAGAATTCTTTAAAAAAATACAAGTTTCGTTTACACAGAAAGGTGAAGAATAAGCAGAGGCCAATCCCTGCTCATCTCTCATCGCTTCTCTGATGCACTTCATTGCAAATTGTAAAGAATAAAAAATAGAGTTTAGGCAGTCTCAAATATTAGGTAAGAATCGTGGAGAAATTTTAGTAACTAGTTGTCGGTAAAAATAAAAAACTCTCTCATGACATTATTTTCAATGTCTTCAAAATAAAACTGTTACAATTAAAGTCAAGAGGGAAAATTTCCAGCCGCCTGTTCGTATCGATTTGTTGAAGAATATGATAATCCTGATTTTATAATTGTAGCTTATAAGTAATACTTATTTTATATTTAATTAAATTTTGTGGTAAAATAAATTTTAAATAAATTTGTCTATAAGTACAGTGTATCAAATATTTTTATTTATATATTTCGTTATAATTTTTTTTAATGCTTTTGGCTATTTATAAAAATGTATGTTTATAGTTTATGTACTCTTATCTTATATAAATAGATATGGAACATATTAACTGCATATATGTTACAAATTATTAATTACAATATCAAATAATACGTAATCATTTGCACAATTTACTGTGTAATGTTTAGAAGCTATAAATAAAATAAAACATTACAGTAAAGGCCATGCATAGCTTTACTTAATATTTCACATACTTCTAAAATATTTGTCTACTTTAAATAGTTTTAAAATTCTACAACAAGTCGATACCACATTATCCTCTTAAAAAATTGTTTTGTGTGAGAGAAAAAAGTTATTAGACCAATTATTTCGTTTACCAAAGATTATATTTATACTTATAAATCGTTAGGAAATGAATGTCTACTCCCTTCCATCAGTATAATCTTTTAACCAAACAGTTTTTAATGTTTTTAATTAGGTTACTTAAAAATAAGTCACCAAAACAATAGATTTAGATGTTACTTAATCTTATTTTGAAACATTAAATGTTTTATTGTAAAGAATTGTATCGATATTGTCAAGTACCAAAATTACGACGTTCTATTAAATCTCAATCTGTTTGCTATACTGAAGACTCTATTGTCTAAAAACACACTAACATTCTTTTTTCTTAATATTATATTAAACACTAGTTATATTAACATCTTCTTATATATTGTATAAGGGGGATATTTCAACATATTTAAATTATTGCATTACTATAAAATCTTTGAACTCTTTCTATAGTCTCAGATATTATTCTTATAATATATAGACATAAATTTAATGTAAAATCCATTAACGTAAAGTCATATATATTCCTGTCTGGATGTTTTCAGCGCTTCATTATGTTGGTAAATATACCTACTCAATAATGAAATCTAATACAGATTTTCTTCAAATTCGGATTTTAATCCATCAACTTTGTGTGCTAGCTGATTGTTCACAAAGAATAATACAAGATCCTAAGTATTATTGTTAAATATTTCACACTATGTGTTAGACGTGAAAATTGTTTATAAAAATTAGGAAGTTGGACCAAATCTTTGTTGAAAAATGCAACTTGAGATAAATAATTCAAATATGCTTTTGAAATATTTTCTTTTTGCAAATATTTTTTATTTTAATTTTAACGAAAAGTTATAAGAACATTAAATACACAATTTGTGAAGTTTCAAACAATTTCCAAACAAAAAATATATTCTCATCAAAATTTCAAAATTAATAAAATTATACATTAGGCGCAAATAAAGATATAGTTTGAGAAATATTGCGAATTTCATTAGACTATTCTCTACTCGTTTATTGTAGTTTAATCAGTTGGGTTTGCCTTGCACAACAAATATAATTATTTACGACAAAGAAAATATGATTAAACGCTGAAACTTTACTTTCCAGCCATTGTACTTGTGGTCTAATTATTAGAATTTTCTTTACATTTCTTTACAAAGTATTTAGGTATTTTCTTTCTTCACAAAAATGTCACAAATTAATAATTATACACATTATAATTTATTGGCACACAAACAAATATAGAGTACTAATTCTTTCTATATATATGAACAAAATTTGTACAACTCTTTCCTTATGATTGTAGTAATCCACACTATCCGGCCTATTCTACGAAGCATCTTGAAAGGTCCCATATTTTTCTATAGTTTACAGCGCCATCTTTTTAGCTTTCAGATAAGACGGCTCAAAGGTATTAGATCGATATAATAATTAGTTCCGACAATCTGTATTAATTATTCACAATTCTTATGTATGGCTAGAAATAATTAATTCCGATTCATCCAACACAACCACATTTTCTATTCAGAGCAATTTAATGAATAGTTTATTTTGAAAAGGAAATTTTTAAGTTGTAAACTATTTAATTACATTTTATTATTTATTTTCAAAAAGCTTCCATTCCATGGAATGAATAGAACAAGTCATAATGGTTAAATATTTAGTTTAACCATGAAACTCTATAACACTAATGAATTTCATATTAAATGGCAGGACTCCCAGACAGTCTTTTTTTAATGGAAGGTAAGACTTACCTCTGGAAGCCTTTTAAAACGTTATTCCAATCAGAAGATTTAATTAAATTTGTTAGCCTATGTGTAGTCTCCTTATTAAAACAGAATAAATATTTATTAAATCACTATCAGAGTTTAAGACAGTTCACAAAAACATATCCGGCTGAGCTTGATTGCCTATGAAAATATTCTCTTTTTACAAATAAAGTCTTTTGACAATAATTAAACTTTTTTTAAATTATTAAAAATACTGTTTTTTGTTTTGTTTAAAATGACAATTTTAATTTAATAAATATATATAAATTTTCAACAACAAAAATTAGATAGAAATTCAAATATGTCACAAATGATCAAACGTTATTTATTTTATTATTTTTTTTGTTACATTGGAATTATATTTTATTCAACTTTACAAACCATCTGAGGTGTAGTCAACCTTTCAACCGTCTTCAATATATATTGTAGATTTTCTTTGTTGACCTAATAGTTATACTTTTAAAAGCGAACTATCGATTAATTATTGATCGGGATGTTTATTAATGTACTAATGTACCACAGTTGTACTTTTAACACCCCTTTCTATTCTTTGTTTCCCGACGAACAGTTAACATACTGTTCTCAAAAGCGTTCTTATTTGATACAGCCAACTAACTGGTGAATTAGACCCCACAAATTATCAATCATTTAAGTTTTGTTTTGTGCGTTACTCATTCTCATAAGATACAACAGGCCCGAAATTACAGTCATCAATGTTGGAGGATATCTTATGTCTTACCTTTGAGGCTGCTACGGTTTACATATCAATATCAGACACAGTAAATAGCCGAACACATAATATATCCACCTGGAATGTTCACAACTTTGGAGCGGTGGAAAAAATAACGTCGTATATAACATTCCAGTAATTCAGAACCGACTTTAATTAAAGTTTCACACACGATCTGAACACATTGAACCAACCACAAGAAGGGATCTTCTTCTTCGCTTGTGTACATGTAGAAAGAGTCCAAGGCTATGGAAGAACAACTATCTCGAGGCAGATCCCGATCAGAACAGTTAACCATCCCGTGTGTTTTAAACTTTCACCTAGCCCAATCTCGACGACCATCGTCACCTTCCAGAATCGTCAATTTGCTTACCTCCCTACCACGCGGCCCTACACCAGGTATAGATAGCTTTTATCATTCAGAGTCTAAAATATGGAACACACCCGTTGTCCTTTTTCTCATTGATTTAAAGGAGTTTTAATAAATTTTATTTAAATGGATAATGAAACTGATTTGTTTCAAAATTAAAAAAAAATATTTTCCACTTTCTATAAGTTGTCGTTTGCATGCCGTTGTAAACTACAAATTATCCAAATCTAAGGCTATTAAACTTCTATTTATCTATATTTAGATATAAAAAACAGCTTAAATAAACATATTTCCTACCATAAATGTTTAATTTTCTATTAATTATATATTAGTAATCACTTATGAAAATTAATATTATCCATAATGTTGGTAACATTTTTCTCCGTCAGCACCAGTATGTTTGTACTGTACAACTAAACGCTTATATCTCGCTATCAAGAATTGATGAGATAATAAAATGATCAAATTAAGATAACACAGACTATGATCCTCTACTCAGAATTACCAACCCATCCTATCAACAGATAGAGACTTAAAGATTAGCTATTTCATAGCTTTTACCTCATTTATTCCAACCTGACTGACACACTTGTATAAATCTAATTAAGATAAAGTTGAACGTGACAAACTTGTTTATTGATGTAGTGTAGCCTGCCTGGTATTGGACGTTGCTCAATGGGAACACTGGAAGCAATCAATATGTTTCATTTTTTCATATAATAACTATTCTATATAAAATAGTTGAATAATTTGTTTTAATTAATCGAAGCAAGATATATTAATTCTGTAAAATTCGTCTATATCTAATTTCTGAAGTTAATATCAGTGATTGCCAAATATTAGAAAACCGTTTTTATAAAAAAAACGAAAATAATGAACTTAATCATTCGAATAAAATGAATTTCTTTAATTAAAATATATCTTTCTTTTATTTTACAAATAACTGATTGATTACCGTTCACTACTAAAATGACGTCTGATCTAAAATGCTCAACAGAACTTTCTTATCAATGATTTTCTATATATATGGTCATTGTAAACTCGTTTAATCAGTGTTAGTGGATATAATAGCCAACATTTCTTCATATTTGTACTTAGATAACTTCTATATTTTATAAGATATTACCTAAACATCTAAAATATTCTTTGCTTATTTACATTTGGCAAGGACATCCACTACATAATTCTTTCTCCGTTTTCAAAAATAGTATTTCCACAAGTTTTATTGTATATATGTTAAGTGCAATTTTTTGTGTAACAAATTTTTTAAAAATTGTTTTTCATTTTTAATATTCAATAAAGTATCTATAAAAATGGAAGTTGACCCAGTTCCTTTTTTAACTATATTTGAGGTGACTGAATTCCTTTTAACTGAGAAAACAAATTGTAGGGATCCTTCCGTAAGTTGGCATGGAATTCATGGGAACGTAGGAATGTGGTGTATGTGAAGTTTATTTTTATTTCTGATCCAGCTAGGTACATGTTGCAATTTTTGTGTTGATAAAATCTATATATAACAAAAACCGAATATTTCGGTTAAAAATATTACATGAGAAGAGTGTATTTTTAAAATGTTTATACCCCGCACCATATAATATGTGATTACTTTTATTTACTATTTTAGTGTGTTTTAATCATAGTAATTTATTATTCACAAAGTTGTCAAATTTCATTTATTTTGTTAAAAAATCTTCTGACAAAATTAATATTTTAGATATAAATAATTTAATTTTTATGAAAGTTACATATAATGTGAGTAACAGAGTTTCTATATTTCGTAGCATGAATACCTCTATAGGTGCAATATCCAACAATCGGAAAGAGAATGGCCGTATTTTTCACATTTAATATCCTTCTTCCTAATAAATGTGACCATTTACCGATATGTAATTGAGATATGCTCTTTATTGACTGAGAATATGTGTCTGTTACCCGACATACTGGACAACTTTTATCAAATAACTTATATATTGTGGCTATATTTTGATTATAGGTAGTAAGGATTTGTTCAACTTAAGAACTCTGGTTAATTACTTCAGAATTTTACAAAACACGGAATGTTATAAATTTATATTTTTCAACATCATATGGTTTTATTTTGTATTGTGTTTACTTATCAAATAGCGAAATTCAAGGTTTTTTTCTTGAATATTTCAACAATTAATTTAAAATGCTTAATTGCTTACAATTTTATATAATGCAATAATTAAAATTTTCACTGAAAACGGATACGCCTAAACGTTTTTAATATCGTCACTGTTAATTTAAAAAGGCACCGAAGAATTAGAGTCAGTGTAATTCACAGAAATAAATGTCAGTGCAAAAGATAGTAAAGGTAATAAAAATGTTTATAAACAATTACACTTTCATAAGAATGTCATAGTTTTACTACTTAATACCTGATTAATCTCATAGAACTCTTTCAACTCGAGGGAAAATTGAGAACAAACAAACCTACCAATCTCTGTTTTTTCTGGTGAATTTCAATATTTGTATAAATGAATACGAAATTACGTTATACAAGGTTTGCAGGATTTGATTTGCATTCGACAATGAATTAGAAGTAAACGCCCCCCCCCCTCCCCTCCCCCTACTACACATGCCCTCCTAGCATTATCCTTTCCCTTTGAACTTAGGAGTTAGGGATATCATTACTGTGGATAGTTATAGACAGTAGAGTATATAATCATACGCAGCTATAGTTTTTGTTGTTATCATTCCATTTAACCAGGACACGCCAATTTTCGCGATATATTTGTCCTTTCATGTTGGAAGATCAGTCGACATCAATTACCATAACATGTCCCTCGATATCACTCCACATTCTCCTTTTAACATCGTCTATACGTAAAGTCTCGAAGAAGATGGATATTATTCCCTTTCGTGCTCATCATCGAAAACCACTTTCAAGATGGAATACACTATATACCCACACCCACATCCAACAGTCCCTCATACCACATACGACGCACGCCATCCATCCCATCCCATCCCAAATCTTTTAGAGTTTCTACAGAGGAGAGTGTAGAATTTGTAGGATTTTTCCCCTGGGCGATTGCTGGATACCTTTCCTTTTTTAACGTGCTGGGTTGAGTGTAGAATTAAGACCAGGTGTCACATTTTATACGGATCAATTTGGATCGAGACTAATTCACTTCCCCTTTGTATTGTACTCCCGCCTTGGTATATTTCCTGCACGACCTTCGTGTTCCAATTTATGGGTCCTGATTTTTCTGAAAAGATAAAATTGCAGAAATGCATTTTATTAATTATAATGGGTTGGCTAATTGTCGCCTTTATTAAACACGTAGCTTAAACCAATTGCTTTTTTATTTATTCTTAATATTAGGCCAGCAACCTCTCACCTTTGGACTATTTGGACTATATTTGAAATTTTATTTTCAACTGGTTTCTTTCCATTTAAACTGTTTGTGTAAATATTTATAAATTAATCTGTATATAATTCAAACAATTTATTTTATTCCTTGAACAAATTCGATTTGAAAATATCGCAAAATCATGAATTTCCAATACTTTACCAACATTTATCGTTTACATAATTTGGTAACGGCAGAATAGACATTTTGACTTGACGTTATGTTCTCAATATAATCCCGTTGGTTTGAGAATTGAGCTGATGGATGGAGCCGTCGTCTGCCGTAAGAATGCAATTTGCTTGTCACTATTCAGCGAGAAGGTCCAACAGTACCCAACAAAACAGTTATAATCCATGAATTGAGATTGATCATCAATTCCCGCCTGGTTATTAATTTCCAAGCCAGAATAACATCTTGGTCTATTTTTCATTTTTCGTTTAATTTTAAATGAAACATTATTATATTGAATAAATTAGTTAATTTAGTTGTCCAATCGAAATAATAAATTAGATAAATCTGAAATTGAACATACCGTCGGTAAAATGATGTTGAAGTCTATTTACGAATTCGTTTTGAAGAATGTTAAATACATTTTGATTTCAAAACTTCCAAGATGCCACATTTGTCCTTCTCAAAGTGATTCCGGAGTTGAATTTTGCTGTGGACCTTTTTTCAGAATATTTTTAGTTTATCTTAAATGACAGCTGTGATAAACCAACCCTTCTGTTGGTTATCAAACGTCTTTATTTCAAGAAATTATCTTCGTGATTAATTGATTAATTTATAATTAATCCCAGTTTCAATATGTTTTGAAGCTTCCCCAAAATTCCCTCTATAAATAAAAGGATTTAGAGACAATTAGTAGTGAATGATAAGCAAAAGTATGTCTTATAGTTTAGACCAGTTAAAGTGTTTTTCATAATAAACGATAACATGTTTTCATGAAAAATTATAATTAAAACTATATTGCTCAATTAGACGATTTCTTCACTACATTTATTATTTAACCATCTTTGGAAAAGTATCGATTTGTATAATAATTAATTACTGATATATATAATTATATCAATGCTTGTGTCTCTTTAATTATCTTAAAACAATTCTACTAAATTTTAATATCTATTTTAAGATAAATATTTTTTCAAGATGAGTTGAAGGAATTAAAGTGAGCAGACAAATTAAGTGGAGCGCAAATTCAACCAAATTCTGGCTTTGACTAACTACTAAAACTCGACCGAATATTGCTGTACTTTTAACTGTAAATATTCATGTTTTTAAGTTAAAAACTTCATCGATAAGGGTTTTTTAAAGAAAACTGTTCTATTAATTAGACCTAATTATAATATTCAGATAATTGAGAATGAAAGGAAAACAAGGGATATTATCAACAAATCTTGCGATATTACAAATAGCACTTTAAAGTTTCAGAAAATTTAAATAAATCTAAAAAGCAATAGTTTGAACACTTTTACTCAGTTTTTTTTTAAATTTCAGATTTCTTTGTATATATTCTAAAATGATATACAATTATAAGGTCTAATTAAATTCGACCTCACTTTTTCTTTTATAATAAAAGGTTCCCGTCAGTTTTCTTAGTTTCGATAATAAATAAACATGAATTGAAACATAACCCTAAATAGTCGTAATGCAATGGTGATGTCATTTTGTTTAGATCAATATTTCTTTCATATCAAATGCATGCATATCTCCTTTGAGGAGGTATACATTTCTGAACAAAATCAGTGAGATATTTCATGCATAGATGTGTGTCTACAAATAATTTCATTTTTAATTTTGTATGAAATAAAAGCCTTTGAAAAGAGTATTTGTACTCGAATTTTTACTTTTGATGTTATGTTTGAACTCTAGAAATTCTTTGTTTTAATAGATAATTGGATAATTTAGAAATATCGAGAAATAATTTGTCCTTTATCAATATTGCTATGTATCTCATAAGAGTGACTATATATTATAATTCTTTTTAATTAAACTATTTTCTGTTTGGGAATTTTTAAATTTTTCATTTAACTTTCAATATAAAAGTAATACAACCAGGAGTATTAACATTAAACGCTAAATTAGGCAAACCTTTCTCATCAAATTATAAATCTGATATAGGAAAAACTAAATACCAGATTTATCTATTTTGCTCTTCAAAATTTATAGTCTATACTTTGATTACACAATATTTACAATACCATTTTATTAGATTTTTCCGTAATTGTAGACACACCTATTTAATGAAGATTAATATGTATTTTATAATTGAGGCAACTGATCCAACAAACTGCGTATTTCTCCTTGGGATCGAAGACAATAGAAAGCAAAGACAATTAGTTAAAATCTAGATACAGCATCTGCATAGGGGTCGACTGATTCGCTTCATTAAAATAGGGAGCCTGGAAATTGCTTTAATGATTTTTTGTTTTTGGATAGCAATAGACCTAATTGAGATAAATTGATGTATGTTAATATGTTGATGGCATACAAGCTTTCAAATGTGTTCCTAAATTGCTTTGTTTCAAATTAAAATTGAGACGGAAATATTAAATTGAAGCTCCAGTTATGGCAAACTCAAACTAATTGTTAAAAAGAATTCTGAAAATCTCGTTCTTTCTATTATTATAATAATTTACTTGAAGTAGTATATATTGTAAAGTCATTTGACGACATATGTAACTACTGTTCCACTAAAAGATTACTTTTAGGTATACACATTTTAATGTAATTGTATATCAAACTAAGAGCAAGGAAATATATACTTATGTTGAAAGATCAATTTACCTTTTAAATCGAAATAATTCACTATTCTACGACGTTTATATGATTTCTGTAAACTTTTCATATTATTTCCTATATGAGTAATGTTTAAATTTTTCATTTACCTAAAATGCAAAATATAATCAAACATTTGGATCAAATGAAAAGTTTATCGATTAATAAACAAAAATACTTTTCTATAAAAATCATCATATAATTTGTATTCCAACTTGGTGTATATTTAATATATAATAGATGTTCACACATTAAGTTAGCCTTACTTTAAGATTTAATATGTAATCAATAAATTAATATAGAGATAATAACTAATTAATGATTATAATATAGAGAAGAAATATTACTTATAAGTTTGTTTGTATATATATATGCCATTATTAAAAAATATGATCACGCATTTTATTTCATAAAAGTTCACTACGAATTTTTACATTTTTAATAAATAGGATAGCTAGAGAGGTACAGACACCCTGTCTCAATTTGAGTATATTCTGCCTAAGTCCTTCCTCTTCAGAATAGGATTATTAACAACAAGTTGTATTGAAGGACCATTGGTGAATCGTTAAAGTTCTATTTTAGTATTAAATGTAAACGGGCACTTTCGAATCAAATAGTCTTGAGAATAAATATTCCCGTTGTTCTTAAAAGGAATTATTTTCATTTTAATTGATTTCAAATAATTCAGTACAAATTTAACATATTTATAAATATATGAAATAGTATTAGATTAGAATTTTGAATTATTTCCCAACTTTATCGGGATACATTTAAGTAGTGTTATAGTTTATTTACAAATTCTTGTTGTGTAAGGGTTTTCACGGTTTCTGTAAACAGAATTATAAATCACAATATATTAAACATACAACTTATCCTATAATAGATAATTAATATTAAAAACCAAACAATAACATCTCATCGTATTTTAGTTACCTTATAGTTATTGTTATATAGGTACATACTCATAAAATACATTTACATTAATTATAAATAATGTTTATAATCGAATGTCTATATCAGGGAAATTTGGTTTACTTAACAAAAGATTTTAAAACAATTCTTCGTTATTTTCTTTTCTATGTTTTGAAATACGAAAGGTAAGGTATAAATTATTTATTTTGATTTTTTATCCCTTCAAATATTAAACAGAAAATCACACACAGAGACTCATATTTGTGGTGATACTAGTGGATGGATTTATTCGGAAGGTTTTATACCAGAAGAATATATCGATAGCAAGAAGAAAAAGTAGCCCAAGGTACGAAGGCCAATATATTGCCCCAGTGAGAGTTAAGCATATGGATTTCTGCACAATATAATATCGACACAAGGATGCTGTGAGTCTCCTTCATGCATGAAGGATGGAGAAATTCTCCTAGGGGGTTGTTACAACTGAACAAGTTTTTTAAGTTTCCTTTCATTTTCTCGCACAAGGAAGCAATTAATGCCGGCTATTGGATTGGGATTGACAGATCTGAGTTTCTTTGCACATACATATGTAAGCTGGCTGGCTGGCTGGATGCCTGGCTTCTTTACTTCATTATGCATTTGTAATTTGAGAAATATCTTGACACTTTTTTTAGTAAAGAAAGAATGGAAATTGTCTCAAAAAATGTTACATGATTTTTAAAGAGTTTTCGTAATTATTGTTCGCGTCTCAGGAACATAATAATTCGTTAACTTTCTCTGTAGAGTATAACTCCTTTTATTTTTTGTTGAGTAACGTGTACTTTATTTCAATGTATTGTATGATACAGATCAATATTCCAGATTGTGATATTACAAAAATATTTATATTCACAAATGTGATTCTAATATTTACCGATGCATAAAAAGTTTTTTAGGAAAAGATCAATTAAGATTCCCTTAAATGATAATTTATTAAATATATAATGACTTAGATATTGATATTCAAGAAAATATTACACATTTTGATTATTAAACTTTTTAATTGTTAAAAATTGTTTAATTTTTAATTGTTTAATATTAAAACTTATATTATACAAAAAATAATATTTAATTAATCGTATAATCAATACTATCTGAGAAATAAATAAGGTATCAACAATGACATTTGTAACCTGTAACTACTTATAACTTTATCATTCCGGAACAAAATACTGTTCCGCGAAATTAGTTTAACTGAATATATTAAATGTGCTATACTAAATAATAAAGTTATTCGCAAAAGCTAAAAGTACATATTCTATAACCTTCAAATAGAAAGTACAAAATTAAAAGTAAGTAAAGAAAGCTTTATGTTCTGAACATTACTTGTATAGGAAGTCTTGCTAATTTATTTAAATAACGTTTACCATCTTATACATTTCATAACTAATTATCCCACTTTATTAAAGTTGAAAAATAATTATTCACACCTTCTTGCACAATCTCGTGTTTCAATTGTGATAACCAGTTCCTCCGTTGCTATGGATATCTAAAAGGGCTGTATTGACCCGAAGATGTGTTCCGCTCGCTATAGGTAAAAAGGAACTGATCTAATTTTAAAAGTTAGTCAAGTGATATATTCTTGTCGTCATAATTTGACTGTACTGTAGAATCATTAGAAGAATTGATTCGGCTGTCATGAGGGAATGTTGTTCAAGTTGTTTTGTGAATTAAAACAGCATTTAAACGCGCTTTGTGCACCTTTAAACAAAAATTATACAAGTTACTACCATCCGATTAAATAGGAAATATTTTTTTGCCAGAAGTATAGGAGTTTCTGTTATATTCAACTTCAACGGGTTACAATAATATTAAAAATATATGTTAGTCTTGATGTTATTATTTAGTTCTAAACTGTAATTTTAATTTCTTGAGATTTGTATTTCATAAAAATTTATTTAACAACATTAATAAAATTTTCGATTAAAAATAAATCGATTATTATTTAATGAATTAAATGAAGTTTCATGTGTTGATTAAGAAAGATATATTTACATTTAGTATATTTCAAGGTGATACAAATCAAAGGCAGTGACATAAAAATAAATTATAAATACAACGCGCGTGGAATACACTCCCTGGTACATTTACAGCTCTACAGTTGAGAAATATGTGGGCCATTCCCTCTTTCAATAATAACTACAAGAACACTATTGAATAGATTCCAAAAAAATTCATTCTCGCCGTATATTTTCATTCTTGATTTACCTATACGTTAATAAATTGAATACAGACTAAAACCGTCTAAAAATGTGTAGAGTCCTAGTAAATTTTTAGTTTTTGATTATGCGGTGAATCCATACTTTTATTAAACTATCTGACACATTCCGGCATAATAGATATATAAACTTTTAACAAAATTGTTTACAAAATTTAGATATTACACTGCATAAAATTTACATTATATTTTTTGTAAGAAGTTTTCCAGTATACATGCTGTTTTGAAGTAGTTTATTTTTTCCACAATTTGACATTTAGACAGTCTAGAAATACGGTCTCGCTTGCGTATTTAGATTTATGTATATCGTGAAGCCAAACATACTCGTAGTGAAAGGCTGTTTCAATTTTGGGAGTGTTACATTACTCGATTCTGAATGGTGTAAAGTTAACTTTATAAGGTACTTTTACCGTATCCATTTAAAATTCATTTGAAAGCTTTAAACTAAGAACGCCAATGAAAAATATCTTTTTAAAACCTTTCAGATTAAATATTTTAAATTTATTTCTAGTATTGTCGTTAAAAATTAATCAAGTTAATCTAATTAAAATTCTTCAACATAATCTTATAACTAATATATAGAATCAAATATCTAATCTCTAAATTATCCTATAGCATACTTACGAATTCAAATTCTATAAATGTCAAAAAATTGATTAAAACGAACAGAAATAAGCGAGACGATTTTTTTGATTATATATTTTTTCACATAAATAAGTGCGTATTACTTCCATCAAGCAGTTGTTTACCACATTAGAGGTTCGCCTATTAACAATAGATTTTCACATAAACCCTTTTTATTTCGTGTGGATTATAAAATAAAAAATCATGTAGATATTTTGTTGACAATATGCATTTATTTTCCTTTAGTTGATTACATGTGTATACCATTGATTTCATCCCGATAATTAATTGTAATTTACTTGAAAATCAAATCCAGCGACAGTTTACCTTATGGTAACCATGACAACTAATGTTTCTCAACTAATCGGCAATTAGTTCAATTTTCCACCTCTGTAGCTTCAATTCTGTCAGCTAACACATCGCCTCGATCGTTGGAATATACGGCGCTCTGATCATATAATATAATAACTGTTTACTAATGGTGATATTTTAAATGATAAAACTCTGGATATCTTTTGCCCATATTCGTGTCAAAAGAAACAAATAGGTCGTTTCTGATGTTTCCATTATTTGTGTAGTTCCTCTGATCACTTATGAGCTTATACTTGGTAATTCTTTAAGAACAACATTTGTTTGATTCATTTTGCAAATGTTTAATTATATCAATTACAAGAATTACATCCAGGGATATATATCGGATATCGGACACAACCGAATAACAACTGAATTTGAAAAGTTTTATAAAAAATATCCCGAAGCTAGAATAGTTCTTAGAAATTTGCAAAATGAAACGGTTGTTTTTATCATTTTAACAAAACGTTGTTACATTAGTATTTAATATTGACCTTATCTTTTATTAACTTACAGATTTCTTGATACTTTAATTTAAGAGTGCAAAAAATCTGAAACTATTAAAGAAAGAAAAGTTAATACCACTGTTCTTTATCTATGCTTTTTCTCATATAAATTATAATTGGCCCGAAACTAATAAAAAGCCTTGCATAAATAAATATCTTTCATTAATACACTTTTCAATGTATAAAATCAAATAATTTTGTGGATATATAACAAACTATTTTACCTTTTTCAAAAGAAACTATGACCGAATTGTTATAAGTACAACAATGTGATCATCCTATTAATATTTTAATTTGTCTTTAATCTTTAAAACAAATGATTAAAAAAATTAAATTAATGCGACATCCTTTTCAAAAAAAGAAAAGCAAAAAAGCCCTTATTGAAATTTTAATTTAAAATGTTACTAATAAAAATAAGTTAAAAAATATTTTATTAAATTAATATCATCAATTTGTGTTTCAAAATTATTTGGTTGTTAGAAAAATATTTAAAAATCTATTACATTCTGTTCAATAACTAAAAGGGAGATTAATTTAACTAATTGAAATATAATGAAATACAATCAAATTAAATGGAGCAGAAGTATTTTATGTTGCACTTTTTTTGCTTCACCCAACCATATTTTTCTTTCTTTCTACTTTACACTAATATTTCTATATGTCTTAATTATAAGCAAAAGTAATCTACAGAAAGTTTATGTCTACATTATTGTCAATCGTATAAATGATTTTGTTGTAAAATTAGTAAAATTCAACAAAATTAGTTTCTTTCAAAATATAAAATAAATCACCTAACTATAATGTAAAAATAAAATATTGATTGTGCATTCCAACTTACAAAAATATTCTACTGATCCACATTAACGTGAGCTAATGAAGAGAGATGTCTGTACCGCTGTGTAGGAAGAATTACATCATAGTTGCGCCTTGTGGAAGCAGACAGCATGTGTTGCAACAGTTTGTTTATTGGACAGTGTATTACAAAAAGTATGCTGGTTGCTGTTTAGAAACCGCCATTAGACATGACAGCCGCTTGAGAGCTTCTACAGACATAACCGTGTCTTATATATGTATATATTATGTATTAAGAAAACGGAGAATTTTGGGAAGAATTATGAAATTATATAAATTATGTACCTTATAATTAGCAATATTTTGTTTCGAGTCTTTTATTAGATAAAATTCTTTTTTTTTCGATATTTTTGCAAAAAAATTGCAATATTATAAAAGAATCAATATTCATACAAGTAAAAATAAGTCGTGACGACTTTTAACATGACAATATATCCTGACTGTATTTAGGGAGGTTAGGGTTAACCCTTTTTCTTATTCTTAAAAGTCAAGCTATCTTATATGCTAACAATTCTATGTATGTCTGCAAAAAATACAGATTGCATGTCTTAATAAGTTAGTCGGAGGTATTTAATAGCGCTGTAATTTATTCTTTAATAGCGCTGTATGAACTAATGCTCATCTGTCCCATAAATGGAGTCTCTATAATAAAGACCTCAAAGTACAGAACATTCGAAGAAGCGTTCTCTTTCTATCCTGCTCTCTTTCATTTCAGATAAAGAACACGACTCCCAGATAAGTTTTTCATTTAGAAAATCGGAAAAAAGAAATTCTACATCAGGAGTAAGTTAACCATCCGCTTTGATCGGAAATTTTACAAGCTCTAATTATCTTAGCATTGAAAATATCTGTGTAGCAGAACAGTTACCGTTAATTAGCACATTTTATCAACATATACTCGGATATAGCATTCATCAAATCCAGTAGGTAGGTATATTTTACTATCTGGAAAAGGATTTGTCTGTTAATTATTAGGATAACGACTACCATCAATGTAATAAAGGCATACTAATGGATACTAATTGGACAAGAATATAACTACTTGCCATTTTAGAAATATGTGATTGTGAATTCTGTTTTAATTCATAGATGTCGTGTTGTATAATTGATGTTCCAAATATTGACGTCGTATTAACCAAAAGTACTCTGATTAGTCTTTAAGTAACTGAGACTCCAAACAATATTCCTAAAATAGATCATAACTGGACGGAATGGGACCATATCAAATGCCCTCAAACCTCCCAGCAAGCCACGAAGAGCATCTTTCAGTCTGAGTATCTTTCCTTCTCGGTCGGCCGAAAATGAATACACAGAGGCGAGAATGCATGTTCTGTTCTGTTTAGTTGTTGTAACCTTTGGCATGCCTTCTTGTGTGTTTAGGCGAGAACAAAAATGCACTCATTTAAGAGGAAAATAATCCAAATTTTGCAATAACGTAATTATGTCGAAAAGTTTAAAAATTTCATTTCGAAATGAGTGGATTCTGTTTTGCATCTCGGCTATGGTGATTATGAACTGTCTTGTCTTGTGTTACAAAGATGCTTTGTACCCTTTTATGTCCACTTATATTTAGTATGAATAACTATCACATTTGAATGTCATAAAGTTTTTCTTAAATACTGTAGGAAACCTCGAACACCCTTCTTTTACCGTTCTCTATATCAGAACTAGTGGAAATTTCATTTTTTTGTCCAAGTGTTAGAACTTTCTCTGTATAAGAACGGATGTTTTAACTTGTAATTAGGGTTTAATATCTGACAGAACATCATAATGTTTAATGTTGATCGATAGAATAAGCTATGTGTATTGTCTATGTGTTCATTTATTTAAAATAAAAAAAATTCTTTTGATTTAAACTAAAATGATTGATTTAGGTATTTTATATTTTAGCGGTTTTCAGTGTTCTTAAAATGCTTTTTAAAGTTTCGCTTACACTATCTAAGGTTTTGATTTATTTTTAAAGGAAATATTAATTTGAATATATGTGACGCCACCGACTGTGGAATACGTTCAGAGATTTACAAAAAAAAGTAATCAGGAGGTCTACACCGCTTGGGAATAAAAGCAATTTACTTAGAGCCTTCAATCACGAAATGTCTGGTCATGAATAGAAAAACTGAGAATGTTGTCCATGCAAGTTTATTTTATCGAAAGGTTCAATAACATCCGCATTATGTTACCATATTGGGGTGGTAATGTTTCTTCATTGGCTCGACCGTATATATTTATCATTTGAAATGTTTCCTCTTCATTAAGAATCGATATATTTCCCATTTTGTAGAGAAAATCTTTTTTTTTAGTTTTCTACAAAGAAAGTAGTCTACAAATTTTTTGATAGAAAAAAAACAATTTGATTCTCTGTTAGGAAATTTTTTTTTCACGAAATGCAACAATAAATAAATATCAGAATAGAATTTTTTAATTGAGTCTGTCAATATTTTTAGACAGAAAAATAACTGCAACTTGTATATATTTATTCTAAAAATAAAAAAAACACAATAAAAGGAAGACGTATCAAAGTTACTCATTAATATTGTCCGACCGCAAATCACTACGAGACGGGAACAAAAAATCTTTGCCCATTAAAAGAGGTTTTTTGTAAGATCCAGTGAACATAGGAAATATTTCGACCTAATTTTACAATGAAAACATACGTCCCTCACTTTAAAATTATTCAAACAGGTCTCCTTCAGCAAACACTTTCACACAGTTAGCAATCCTCGGCGGAAAGTTATCCATGGATCGGCGGTAGATGTCAAGTGCTCAACCGACCATTTATTTATGACTATAAAATCTCAAAGTGTTTTCAAAGACTCGACCTGGTGGATCATAAACTTTGCTTCGCAAATAACTTCAAATAATGTAAAAGTGAGGGACGCAAATTCGGATTGTATAACTAGCTAACAGAATTTATTATTGTTTATCCACACACCCTATAATATATACACACACACACATACGTTCTGGATTCAAAGACAACCTTACACGGCATACCCACTACTTAATTCTTTCCTTAAAATTTTAGCTGACACAGATCTGCATTTTTAATTTATAGTTTAGAGCCCTTGTCAAATTTACATTTAATATTTAGAAATATTGTTTCTCAAGTATAGTATATAATAATTATATACACATTAATGTTCATTTAATTCAGTATCTTAAATATTAGCATGTCTAGAATCGAGTTTATGAGGATCTGCAATCTAAGATTGCAATTATAAGGAAGTAGAAAGAATACCAATCTTCGGTTAATTATTATTGTACAAAAAAATGGAATATTCAAGTTTGAAAAACCTACAATGTGTATTTTTTTATCAAACGTTCATCGCATATATTATTATTATTATATACGCATATATTATATCGATCGGTTTGTGACGCACGCACAACATTATATTCAATTGGAATCTAATACTCTGTTTTTTACATTTATTGATAACATTTTTACGTTATTTCCCTAAATACAAAATTTACGTTGCTCGATTTATAGTTATATATAAAGATATTATATTGTACGAATACGTTCCAGTAATTTTTAGGCTTGATGCACGTACCGACTAAATAAAGAAGCTACCATTTTTATTCATATTTTTTTTATGATATTAGACAGAAAATGTATAAAAAATTATGTTCAATTTTAACTAAATTATAAAATATTTCAGAAAACATTTTAAACTTCCTTTAATTAATCTATGTTTTTCCTTACATTAAAAATTCTTTCTGATGCAATTTGAATATCTGGACAAAATGTGACTTTTTTGGATAAACCTCAACAATCAAGAAGCAATGTAGCTCTATAATTAGATAGAGCAAAAGTAAAATAAATTATTTATGCGTAGCATGATTGAAAAAAGACATTATAAATACTTCTTACACTGCTATTATGCGTGTTACCCTAGCTGCACTATATTCCAACAAGTTAACTAATAAATTACGATAATGGGGTGTGGCTACCATCTTAGTTGCAATCTTTAATGGTATATTAAGAAAGTAACAGAGTTGAGACTAGATTTATTCTTATTCTTATATTTGTGTTTTATTGTCTGTCTCTTGGTGTTCGTCTTTACGATAAACCTCAAAAAACTTCTTTTCTTTCGTTTTGATTTTTAATCCTGTTCATTTTAATTCATTTTGTAATTATTATTTCCTTTTAACAATGAAACACATTTTTAAAACTTTCTAAGCATGCATTTTAAGGTTTTTTATATGTGAAACTATTTTATTTAGTCAATGTTATGAGCACAAACTTTTTAATACAGAAAATGGAAGGCAAATACCTACAACCAGTCCCCCAAAAATCCAATCATATAACATTTAAAATAGAAATTATCTTTGTCAATCATACTACTAACTTATTTCAGAAAAAAATTGATTGTCCGGATAGCCCGGTCTCATTCAAAAGATCCAGACGCTCCAGCAGGTCTCTAACAAACTTATTAAAATACGGAGACGAGGAAAGTGATTTCTCAAACTCTTTACCTAAAAACAGGCCCAGTCTTAAATTATTTCGCTTACTATCAAGCCCTTCTGCATCCAAACCCAAGGTTGGTAACCTGCGCATTTGCCGCCTTCCATAATCTCATCATCTACAGTTTACATTTGATTGCAAATTTGGTGGACTACAACTTCATATATCGATGTGCTTTCACATTCACATATTCTAATCATTTACTTATCGATTGCAATTATTTTAGTATTAATATATTGCTTGTCAGTTTTGCTATTTACAGGTGACGCAGGTAAGCTTAAGTTAATGGCTTTTTCCATATTATATGGGTGTTCTTTGCTTTAATATATTTTTAGCAAAAATTGGTATTGTAATATTTTAACATTGTATATGTCTATGGACAAAGTGATTTATTTGAATTAAGGATATTCTAATCCTTAATTTAACCATTAAAGAAATTATCCCTGTAAAGGCTTAAGTTATTTAGAAATTATTTTAAATTATGAATGCAATCTGTTAACCCATTATAATAAAGTGAAAATATTTTCAAAATAACTATGTAGGTTTCTTTTCTTAGAAAAAAATAACACTTTATAACAGTTTGTAACACTTTATAGTTATGTACTTCAAAGCAGAAAATGTAATACAAATTCTGATATTATGTATAGAGTAATGAGGTACATCAAAGAATACAACGATCAATATAAAGAAGTGTAATATAATCAAAAAGTATAATTTTACATAACTATCGTAAAAGTGTGTTATACGTACCTAGTACATTTGTAGTAATGTCGAAACTACAGGTTTTAACTTGAATGCAATGTGTCAGTTGTATTATGCCTCATACAAAAACATATTTCAGTTGCACCGAATGCAAGCCAACTCCTCTTCTATCTATTGTTGAATTATTAAATAGTATAAGTTGCTATTTATTGAT